>CABHPR010150496.1:33608-46958 GCA_902168415.1 Peromyscus melanophrys | reverse complement strand
ACACACACACACACACACACACACACACACACACACACACACACCCCACATGAAAGTAGGGGTGGCCTACTTTCAAAGAAGGGGATCATCAGTAGTGGATTAGATAACAATGAGCAGTAAGGGCTTAAAATAATGAGAAAAAAAGTTGTATAGATGCATGAAACTGACACAAATTTTTAAAAATGACTTGAAAAATGTTTTTAGTTCTAAAATCTTTAAAATCATGTGGCTATAATTGTAATTGCAAAGCCTCAGAAATGCTCATAGATGTCTGTTTTCCCTCTGGCGAGCACAGTTAGCAGTGATGGTATAGATAGAAGAGCTGTTTGTTTCACTAGAATTCCTCAAGATCTGAGTTGAAGCTCAGAATGGAATATGTTTTAAGGAATTAGCTAGTTTTTCTTAACTACACTACTCAAATAGAGGAAGGGATTTCCAAATTTTAAATATGATTCAGTCTGTTTCCAAAAAGACAGATAATGACAGTTTCTAAATCCTGTTAGATCTTTTCTGTTTAAATGCACTTCACATAAATGGAGTGACCCAGTAGGCTAAAATTACATGATTAGAAATGTCTCACTATTCCATTTTCAAATGGGCACAGATGTGCAGACTTAAAAGCAGCCCCTTTCTTTCCCATCTCAGCTGATACCTAACACCTGTGCCTTTGATTTTGATCCACTGCAACCAACATTTTCATCTGGAGAAAGAGTCAGAAGACAGACCATCACAGGCACAAGTGACAAGGCTCTGAGAAAGAAAGCTTATGTGGCTTCGAAATGAGTAAGGCTACAAAGATATTTTTAAATCTTTTTTCAGATTTATTTTATATGAGTGTGTATGTCATATGTGTGTAGGTACCCAAGAGCAACAGAAGGGGGCAGTAGATCCTTTGGAGCTGGAATTAAAAGTGATTGTGAGCCGCCCAACATGGATGCTGGGAACCAAACTTGAGTCATCTGGAAGAGCAACAAGTGCTTTTAACCACTGGGCTATTTATCTAGTTCTCCAAAGAGAGTTTAATTGACTACAGGGAGAGAATTTCTCATAGGATGAGAAGATTTCCACCAATAGATATGAGAAACCACACACATCAGCCTAGTATCATGGAGATGTGATTTTGTGATTGATAATGCAAAATTTCTCAAGATTTTAAAGTAATCACATTGAAGGTTGAGGAGATAGTTTAGGGAGTAAAGTATTTGCATGCAAGAATGAGGACCTGAGTTCAGATTCCCCAGAATCCATGTATCTGTCACCACAGTATTGGTGTAGGGAAGAAGTAGGCAGATCCCCAGAACTTACTGCCAAGCAAGATGGAGAGCAGTAGATTTAGGAAGACATCCAAAACCCTTGACCTCTGCCCTCTATAAGTAAATGTGTACACACACATCACACACACACTCACACACATAAAACATAGTAAAATAGTTATAATTATGACAGTAGCAACCATAGTTTGTTGAATACTTGAAATGCATCATACACTGTAGAAGATACTCTGTCTTTGACACCTGCACCATCCCCATGTATTATGTTGGAAATTAATTTCAGGCATCAGTGACAGGACTCCATGGTATCCTACAAGGGAAGCAAGGGACCTTGTAAAGTTGTGTTCTGAGGACTATCTGGAAAGAACAAAGACAATAATGTAGATTAGTGGAGACAAGAGTGATCAACTGTCACTAGACACTGTCATTATCTGTCATGTACACAGTGTGTTTCTTATCTGGACTATGAAGAGAGAAGTTACATGTGAAATTAGAAGAAAAAAATGAGTGGATTTGGGATAAACTATGTAAAATCTAATAAGTGAATTTTGTCATAATGTACTACAGTTATTGATTAATAAATGAAAGGACACTGTTACAGCTGTGCTGAAATAAGCACTGATCAGAAAAGGAGACTGGACTGGAGTTGACAGGGGAATTGGAGTGGACAGACCTAATATTTCACATTAGGTATCAAGGCAGTGATTTCATTATTCTGTAATTATATGTTGATGGAGAGTCCTTTAGTGTTGCAGCCCCAAACTTCCATTTTTAAGCAAAAAGTACATTTTATAATCTCTGTTAGATACCATGTAGGTATAGTACAGTCCCTGAATTCCAGAATAGTATAGCTAAGGCATTTCTGCTGGTGAATACTGCTTTCATGACTTTTAACTTACTTCTTGTAATTATTTGAACATATAGTAGTGTTTCCCCTATTGTTAGGTAATAAAACATTCAGTGAAGTTAAACAGCATGCCCATCATCATTTTGTTAAATAATAATATAAATGATTAACAATTCCAAGTATGGGGAAAATTATAATCCATATTAACTTTTCCCCCTTTCTTTTGACTTTAATATGATAGACAAGAAAGTCTGGGCACACTGCAACCTGCCTGTGTCTGGAGACTCTTCCATGAGCTTGGTGCATTGTATTTTTACTTTTATTTTTGAGATTAAAATACAATTACATCATTTCTTCTTTCTCTTCCTTCCTTCAAACCCTCCCATATAACCCTCTTTGCTCTTTTCAAATCTATGACCTCTTTATTGTCATTAAATGTACATGTGCATGTATATGCATATTACTAAATATAAACTGCTCTATTTCATGTTACTAGAATGTGTGTTTTCAGGGCTGAACTTTTGGTATTGCATAACCAATCAGTGTGCTAGTCCCTGAGGAAGATAATTTCTTCCACTTTCAGCATCCCTTAATTGTCCATAGCTCTTGTATAGGATTGATGCTAACTACTCTGTATCATCTTAAAGGGAAAAAAATTAGAAAAGCTTATTAACAACCTTCAGCTTTATATCTTCAAAGTCAAGTACATTTATTTATTTATTAAGAAATATCTTTCATTCACTTTACACACCAAAGATCCCCCTCTTCCCTCCTCCTGCCTCCCCAGTCTCCCCCTCCCAACCTACACCCCACTCCCACCCACAAGAAGGCAAGGCCTCCCATGGGAAAGCACATTCAGTAGAGGCAAGTCCAGGCCTTCCTCCTGCCTCAAGGCTGCAAGAGGTGTCCCATCACAGGTACCACAAAGCCTACTCATGCACCAGATGGATTCCGATCCTACCGCCAGGGGGCTTCCAAAACAGATCAAGCTACAAAATTGTCTCACCATGCAATGGGCCTAGTCCAGTACCATTTAGGCTCCACAGCCATTGATCCAACTTTCATTAAATTTCTTACTGTTTGGTTTGGTCGCCCCTGCGTGTTTCCCCATCATGATCCTGATGTACTTGCTCATAGAATCCCTATTCTTTCTTTTTGGTTGGACTCCTGGAGCTCCGTCTAGTGACTGGTTGTGGATCTCTGCATCTGATTCCATCAGTCATTGAAGGAAAGTTCTGTGAGGACAGTCAGGATATTCACCAGTCTGATCACTGGGGCAAGCCAGTTCAGTTCGGGCACCCTCTCCACTATTGCTAGTAACCCAGGCTGGGGTCATCCTTGAGGATTCCTGGCAACTTCCCTAGCGGGTTTTTCTCTATCCCCATGATGTCTCTCTCTATCATGGTATCACTTTCATTGAGAGATACTTGAAATATAAGGAAACAGAAGTTTGTTTAAATGATGAGAAGTAGACTACTTTTCATGGCTCCACCACCACTTAATTTCTTCAAAATAACATTACAAGTAGTCCTATAGTGATTTTATAAACCATGTGAATTATATATAAATGAAACTAACCTAATTTTGAAGGTTGTATGGGGCTAGCATCTCTGTGTCATGAAATAAAATGTGAGTATATTCTAATACTACTAAATATTCCTCTAACGTAGGAAGCTTATTGGATAATTTAATCTAAAGAGGTTTTGAAAGGATATTAAAAATCTTTATTTATTGACACACTGGTTGCATGATTCACTGGAAACACCAAGACTTGTCTTACATTGTGAAAAAGCCTTTGGTCTTTCTTCCCGCAGGCCTGAGGAGAGATGAGAAATAGCACTGGCCACGTGGGGTTTCCACCACATCCAGGCTACCAGATCTCACTCCAGTGTAGCACTACCCTTATCCACTTTCCGTAAGCACTGTGGCCTCATTCTCTCCCTTAACTGCACCCCAGCCTCAAGACCTGGCCCTTGTGGTTTCTTTCACTGGGAATGCTGTCTCTAGATGTTCACTTCTGCATTAACATCACTGTTCAGGACACTCTTGGCAGACTTTTTTTTTTTCCAGTGACCCTGCCTTACTTTTTCTGTATTTTTCTTTCAACCTCCTTTCACTCTGCTCTGCATTTCTGTAGTCTAATTCTCTTTTTCTTTCTTTCTTTTTTTTTCCATCTTCTCGTTCCAGTGCATGTTGTTCCTGATATTTCCTTTCTCTATGTTAAATGTGAGAGGGTATGATGTCTTGCTCTTGTTTACAATAACTTAAAATAATGCCTGAAGTAGAGTGAGTAGCTGCCACATGTTTATTCTGGGTAAATTCCTTGCAAGGCATTACTGGCAAAGATTCCATTTTATTTGGGGTGAATTTGGAGGCCAAAAGAGAATTCTGAATTATTTCCTAATCTTTTCCCATGACTGATTTAACAGAAGTAATTTACGAGGCCTGAAGCTTAACGAAATATTCAATTTTCATTTAACATTAGAGAACTTCTGTTAGAAGAGCAAGATCTAGAAGCTACTTAGAAGGAAGACAAGACAGAAAATATCTAGATTGGAAATGTAATAGAATTAGACAGAATATGATCACATGAGGTAAAGTCAAATGGGATTTCAAAAGTAAGAAGCCTAAACCAGATGTAATGGCACATCCTGTAATCGCAGCACTAATGATGTAGAGGCAGCAGGGTCAGTAATTCAAGGCCAACATCAACCACATAATGAGGTTAAAGTCAACCTATTAAGACCCTGCCTCCATAAAACAGAGAGAAAGAGAGAGAGAATACTTATAGTGACACCTAATAGATAAATCTGGAGTAACTCATAAAGCCAGACAAAGCTGTAACACTGCTTTATATGAACGTTCATCCATGCAAAGTAGATGTATTTAAAAGGTCCAAAATAATTAGGGACACATTCCTCCTTTTTATCAGAATAACCATGGTAAATTTATTAATTGTCTATATAGATAGGTGATACAAACCTCAGAAACATTCTATGAACTTGCATTTTTAAGATCTCATAGAAGAAACTACCACCAAATTGTGCTTTTGGAAGAATTATCCATCAGCATTAGAGTCTTGCAAAGACTACATATATTTCCTAAGAAAGACACTCTGTAAAGGTGATAACATAGTTATCTCCCTGTCATGTAATATAATTGATAGTACTAGTCAAAATTAATGGATGTCAGTGTGCAGTAAATTAATGCACAGTGTGCTCAGAGCCCAAGCTCACCACTTCTGGGATTTCAATGCACATCCCGAATTAGAGTAACATGTAAAGGGAGGGTGTGGGAGACCTCACAGCTGAGGGTACAATAAAGACTGACAAGTTTAACATCATGACATTGGTCATAAAATTAGGTTTAACAACCACATGGTCCTGGAAGGGAGACAGAAGGGTATTCAAAAGGAAATGCGTATTTGTTATAGGCACCATCTCATATTTATTTTGTTACTTTGAGCTTACCATTCCCAATAGTGGCTCTGCCCAAGATCTTGTAAATTTGATAACATATGGAACTTAAGAAATACTTCATGAATAGGGGCTGTATATTGGTCTTCTATGGCCTAGATTAATATTGAGACAGCTTACTAGACACAGAGTGGCAAGCATAATAAGAACAAATTTAATCCCATGCATAGTCAGTAGGAAATGATCCTTTTTCAGCTACATTGTTCAGTAAGTCAGAGCTACAAAAAGAAAATCAAAGAACTGGGAAACAGAAAATACAGAAGGGAATAGAGCCAGATGCGTTGGAGCTTTTGGAAAAGTAAAGCAAGACTGAGGACATTGTCTTGTGACATTGGAACTAGACATTGGAAGAAGAAAGTACCCTTGGTGGTGCCAAAGGAAAAACGCCACAAGGGATGAAAAGGAATTTTTCCTTATTTCTGATGAATTGCTAGGATGTTAGCCTTCTTATTCATAAATCCAAGAAAACAATTTGAAGAATCATCATGAGGCACAAAGCAAATAAGATCCATTAAACTAAACATAGGCTGAAGGGCACCACTCATACCCATGCCTGCACACATGTGAAACATCCCTCTGTGATATAACTTGTGTCTCATCCTCATTAACCTCCTAAGGACTATAGTATTGGAAGTCACATGGAATATGCAATGTCACTTCAGGTATCCACTTAGATTGCAAAGTCAGGGTGATCTGTTGTGATCTTCTCAAAAATGCTGGCAGCAAAAGTTTTGAACATTGTGTTTCAAAAAATGATTCTTCCCTCATGAAATTAGGTATTTTTGTGACTATTGGAGAAGTATTTTCATATGGTTTACATGACTCCTCTAGCCAAGCCAGACTGGATGTCTGTCTCTGAGGACATTATGGCTCCTTCACATACTCTCCACAATGGGCTGTCATCATGCTTTATTTTTAACCTGTATATTATTCCCTATTACTCTACCACAAGTTAGGGAATTACTTGAACTTTTATTCAATCCTGAATATTTAACACCTGGTGCAGTGTTCAATATACTTCTTTCTTAGTACATGCCTGTCAAATGAAAGAGTACTTGCTGTATTGCGTGTGCTTGTATTTTAGCATGACTTTGAATAATTTACTAAATCCTCCTGACACACAGTTTCCTCATCTACAAAACTAGAGATAACTTTGCTTGCAGTTATCTTTAGCTACACAAAACATCTGGGCCAGGGTATGCACTTAATAAGTGGAATAATCATGATTATATCGCTCTCTATTTTTTGTAACCCAAATCACAAAATGCATTTACTTATTTTAGAAGGTTTTTGTTCTAAAGTATAATATTCATGGGATAATTTATTTCTTGGGTTTCTAGCTCTCTCTAAGTTGCCATTTGCCTTTTTCTTACAACAGGCTTTAATTCTTGTTTCTTTTTTTAAATTTATTTTTTTTAAAGTTTTTTTTTTTCATTTTACATATCAATCCCAGTTCCCCTTCCTCCCCTTCTCCTGCCCTCCCACATCCCCCCCATACTACCCCCTATCCACTCCTCAGAGAGTGTAAGACCTCCCTTGGGGAGTCAACAAAAGTCTGGCATACTAAATTAAGGTAGGACAAAGCCCTTACCCCCTGTGTCAAGGCTGAGCAAGGTATCTCACCTTAGGGAATGTGTTCCAGCGAGCCATTTCATGCACCCAGGGTAAGTCTTGGACCCACTGCTAGGGGCTCCCCAAACAGATCTAGCCACATAATTGTTACCCACATTCAAAGGACCTAGTTCAGTCCCATGTGTAGCTAGAGTTTTCCTGCCTGGCCCACGGTCAGGACAAATCTCTTTCACCTGCCAGTTCCACAGCTGCTCAGACCCAACTGAGTAAACACAGAGACTTATATTGCTTACAAACTGTATGGCCGTGGCAGGCTTCTTGCTAACTGTTCTTATATCTTAAATTAATCCATTTCTATAATTCTGTACCTTGCCACATGGCTCGTGGCTTACCGGCATCTTTACAGGCTGCTTGTCCTGGCGGTGGCTGGCAGCGTCTGGCAGCGTCTCCTTCCACCTTCCTTCTCTTTTTATTCTCTCTGTTAGTCCCGCCTATACTTCCTGCCTAGCCACTGGCCAATCAGTGTTTTATTGGCAACACATTTGACATACAGAACATCCCACAGCACCCATGCATGTTCCTCAGTTGATAGGCCAAAGTCCATGAGCTACCATCAGCTTGTGTTAGCTGTCTCTGTGTTTTTCCCCATCATGATCTTTATCTCACTTGCTCCTGTGATCATTCCTCCCTCTCTTCAACTAAAGTCTAGGGGTTCAGCCTAGTTCTTGATTGTAGATCACTACATCTGCGTCCATCAGTTACTAGATGTAGGTTCTATGATGACAATGAGAGTAGTCAGTAATCTGATTATAGGGGAAGGTAAGTTCATTCACCCTCTCCATTGCTGCTAGGCTTATGCCATCCTTGTGGGTTGCTTGGGATTTCTCTAGTATCAGGTTTCTCCCTAAACCCCCAATGGTTCCCTCTACCAAGACATCTCTTTCATTGCTCTCCCTCTCTAGCCCTCTCTCCACTAGGGCCTTCTCAGTCCCTCCTGTTCCCATCCCCTATCTATTCCCTTCTACCTCACCTCCAAGTTTCCCCAGGAGATCTTAGCTATTTTTTCCTTCCTGGGGCTCTCCATGTGTGTCCCTCTTAGGGTCCTCCTTTTTACCTAGTTTCTCTGGGGTTATGGATTGTAGCCTGGTTATCCTCTGCTTTGGGTCTAATATCAATTTAAGAGTGAATACATACCGTGCTTATCTGTCTGGGTCTGGGTTACCTCACTCAGAATGATTCTTTCTAGTTCCAGCCATTTGCCTACAAATTTCACTACCAGGGAACTCTACAGCTGATAAACACCTTCAGTAATGTGGCAGAATATAAGATTCACTCAAAAAAAAATCAGTAGCCCTCCTATGTACAAATGATAAATGAGCTAAGAAAGAAATTAGAGAAACATAACCCTTTATAATAGCCACAAAAAACATAAAATATATTGGGGTAACTCTAACTAAAGAAGTGAAAGATCTGTATGACAACTTTAAGTCTTTAAAGAAAGAAATTGAAGAAGATAGTAGATAATGGAAAGATCTCCCATGCTCTTGGATAGGTAGGATCAACATAGTAAAAATGGCAATCTTACCAAAAGCAATTTACATATTCAATGCAATCCCCATCAAAATCTTAACACAATTCTTCACAGACGTCAAGAGAACAATACTCAACTTTACATGGAAAAACAAAAAAACTAGGATAGCCAAAACAATTCTGTATAATAAAAGAACTTCCGGAAGCATCACCATCCCTGACATCAAGCTCTACTACAGAGCTATAGAAATAAAAAGAGCTTGGTATTGGCATAAAAACAGATATGTGGATCAATGGAATTGAATCAAAGCATCTTCAACAAATGGTGCTGGATGCGGACATATAGAAGAATGAAGATGCCCCCACAATAGACTGCTGGCAATAGTCGAGAAATAGCCCGATCTGACCTCCCCTGGTGATAGGATGGCCAAACACCTTAATTGTCATACTAGAAACCCCATCCAGTGACTGAGGGAACTAGATGCAGATATCCATGGTCAGGCCCCAGGTGGAGCTCCGGGAGTCCAATTGGCGAGAAGGAGGAGGGTTTATGTGAGCTAGAGTTGTTGGGACCAGGGATGGATGGAATACAGGGACGAGTGGCCAAACGAATGGAAACACATGAACTGTGAACCAATGGCTGAGGGGCCCCCAACTGGATCAGGCCCTCTGAATGGGTGAGGCAGTTGATTGGCTTGATCTGTTTAGGAGGCATCCAGGCAGCTGGACCGGGTCCTGTGCTCAGTGCATGAATTGGCTGTTTGAAACCTGGGGCTTAGTAGAGACCCTTGGCTCAGCCTGGGAGGAGGGGACTAGACCTGCCTGGGCTGAGTCCACCAGGTTGATCTCAATCCTCGGGGGAGTCTTTGCCCTGGAGGAGATGGAAATGGGGGGTGGGGTGGGGAGAGGGGGGCGGGGTGGCAGGAGGGGATCTATGGCTGATATATAAAGTTGAATTATATTGTAAAATAAAATATTAAAAAAAGAAGAATGCAAATAGATCCATGTACAAATCTCAAGTTCAAATGGATCAAAGACCTCAACAAAATTCCAGCTACACTGAACCTGATAGAAGAGAAAGTGGAAATAGTCTTAAATGCATTGACACAAGAGACTACTTCCTAAATATAACATCAGTAGCACAGACACTGAGAACAACAATTAATAAATGGCACCTCCTGAAACTGAGACGCTTCTGTAAGACAAAGGACATGGTCAACACAACAAAATGGCAGCCTACAGAAGAGGAAAAGATCTTCACCAATCCCACATCTAACAGAGGGCTGATCTACAAAATATGTAGACAACTCAAGAAACTAGACATCAAAATACCAAAAATCCAATTAAAAAAAATGGACTATAGAGCTAAACAGAGACTTCTCAACAGAAGAATCTCAAATGGCCCAAAGGCATTTGAGAAATTGTTCAACATCCTTAGCCATCAGGGAAATGCAAATCAAAATGACACCAAGATACCATCCTACACCTGTCAGAATGACTAAGATCAAACCACTGATGACAAGTTATGTTGGAGAGGATGTGAAGTAAGAGGAATATTCCTCCACTGCTGGTGGGAGTGTAAACTTGTAAAGCCACTCTGGAAATCAGTATGATGGTTTATAAAAAGTTGGGAATTGGGGATCTTTGATCAGTATATAAAATGATTAAAAAATATTTCTTAATAAAAAAATTGGGAATCAACCTACCTTAAGACCCAGCAATACCACTATTGGGCATATACCCAAAAGATGCCCAATCACAAGGTCACTTGCTCAACTATGTTCATAGCAGCATTTTTTGTAATAGCCAGAACCTGGAAAAAACCTAGATGCCCCTCAACTGAAGAATGGATAAGGAAAATATGGTACATTTACACAATGGAGTATTACTCAGCAGTAAAAATTCAATGACATCTTGTTTCATTTTTGTGTACTATCTTGAGTTCTTGCATTTGTTCTGTCTGGCACACATACATATGCACACACACTCAAAGTCTAATGAAAATTCATTTTGACATCATATTTGTCAAGTGAAGCCAATATACCTATTTCTTTTCCGTTTATCAATGACTATATATTCTGTATTTTAAATTTTTTGTGGAGCTGATTGTCACTGTGAAATGCCTAAAATTCAGACACTGGCAATTGGATTTCTACCAAGACTTTTGAAAACTGATCATATAGAAGACATAGGACCAGATACTACAGAAAGAATCATGTTCATGGCCCTGTGTTTACCCTCAGAAGTCAAACCATTTTAGTTAATATGATGAGGGCTGCTAATAGCAGTATTCTCTACTGCCATGGACCAGATGGAAGGAAGGAAACACCAATTGTCAGTTTTCACTGTTCCAGAGTTTGAGCTACATCCTAAGAAATCAGAGATGAAATCTCTGATTCCTACCCTGCCTTGTGGTACAGGTCACGTAGCAATGAGAAGAGAAAGGATAGTCTAAGTGTAGTATTTTCATAGATTAGGCTGATGGTTTTAACTGAAGTAAGAATAGGAAGTGTTAACTGTCACAGCACAAGAAATAGAATTTTTTTTGGAGCTGAGGATCGAACCCAGGGCCTTGTGCTTGCTAGACAAGCACTCTACCACTGAACTAAATCCCCAAGCCCCGAAAGTTTTTTTTTAAAAAGCTGAAGAAAACAAAGGCTTGAACAGAGATTATTTGACAGAGTGATAATTATGATTACATTGGACCTTAGTGAGAATCAAAGGAACTTTTAACTTAATCTATACCGTTGTTTTAATACATGGAGATTATTCAATATACACAGAAAACAACTGATATTAGGTGATAGCATTAATGTAGATATCATTTTATAAATATCATTTATAACAACAAGTTTGGCTAATAATGTAATTGGATATAATTGAGAAGGGGTATTCTACATAAAATGGAAACAGGACCATAAGCATAAGTTCTTGATAAAACTTAATGCTTCTAAGGTGTTTTGATAGACAGTTAAGACAGGTGGAACAGAAGCTCTGTCTGTGTGGGGGCTGGCTGCGAAAGGGCAGCTCCGTTAGAAAGGGCAGGACTGGGTTAGAAACCTGGGATTTATCCTACATGAGGAATTCATTTAAAGAAACAAGTGACTCAGTCAGATATATTTTTAAAATAGCATTTAGTTACCATGTGGAAGATTAATTTGAGAAATTCTAGACAAAAGACTGTGCAAAAAGCTGGTGGCCTATTATGGTATCAGAGGAGAAAGGCAGAACCACCCTGGAAGAACAGGATGGGCTGTGGTGGCAGCTACAGGTGTGTGCTTCCGTGACTCATTGGGTAGCTTACTTAATAAAAATAAAGAATGAAGGTAGGAACAGCAAGAACACCATCTGCACAGGTTTTGCAGCGAGTTCAGTCTGCCATGCTTGTCTTCAAAGTGTCAAGTACAGAAACTGAACAGGCATTTTCATAAGTCAGTCTGAAGCCAGGTAAAATATCTCTGTTGGAACTCACAGTTGAAGGGTCTTGTATATGGAGGAGATAGCAGGCTACCTGGAAGATGAGATTGGGTTCTCCATCAAAGCAGAGGAAGGGGACTAAGTATAAAACTAAAGCATTTGGAATCTATTTGGTAAACTAATACCTTTTTGTACAAAGTAACAGGATCAGCGTGATGGTCAGGATCTGGCACGTGACAGCTATCCATCGCAGGTATTAAGTTTTGTGCTCTGTTAAGATGCAGTGATCTCACAAAAAATGAAGATGATCTGGTCCTGACCTATGGAAATGGAATATTTATGTTATGAGTAGAGATTAAGAAGCTGTATTTCCCTGAAAGTACCACCTCAAGTGGTTCATGGATCACCCCTTATGGGACACGGATGCTATAACTTCTATGCTTACAGAAATCTCATGTGACCCTTCTCTGGCTTACTTAGCATTTACCAACAGCAGAACATTCTTGTTTGCATTTTGTACTTATTTTCTTGAGCTAAAAGGGTTACTCAAACCCATGTCAAAATCTCACACACTCGGAAAAGCCTGAGCCGACACAAAGTCAGGCTGGGGAAAGTAAAGGCGATCCATTGCCATATATTTGCATTCCGTCACTGAGGCACTGTCTAATGCTGCTGTAACTATGATGTATAGGTCTATCAAATCGGGTGTTACCATGGTCTGAATTCCCTGACTGGAGAAAAATGATTAATGCAGAGATTTGCATTCGATGTGGTTGTGGACATCAATATTTCAGCTTAGGTAAACAGGGGCTTTACCTAATTTATTGGCTCTCATTATGGATGGCTTGTAGAAGCCAAATCCCCACACCCCCACCTCCAAAATGACCTTTTGTGCTCTACAAATCAATCTAGAAGAAGTGAAGCAAGTTGGTTAATATTTTAGGAAGGAAAAAAAATGACTTCACATGTCAGGAACTTAATTGTTGTGATTTTGACCCATTTTGAAATTAGTTAACATTTGCTTCAGGCCTCTGACTCCATGCATTATTTATTTTCATTGTGACCTTAAGTCTCTTCAGGCTCAATATGTCTGTAACATGTGAAGATATTTTTCTGAATATTGCATTTGAATAATAGCATTAGGACTACAAAGCCTTAAACTCCAAAATGTTTAATGCACATATGCGCATGCACACACACACACACACACACACACACACACACACACACACACACA
>CABHPR010150496.1:14041-33598 GCA_902168415.1 Peromyscus melanophrys | reverse complement strand
CACACACACACACACACACACACACACACACACACACACACACACAGAGCTATCCATCGTATTCCCAGCCAAACTGCTTTAGTGACAATTTTAGCTCCCATTGGCAAAGTTTCTAGATGCTACAGCCAGCATTACAGAGCAATTTCTTGTAAGAGTTTTATGTTGTAAAGTGTGTCAGAAGTTAATCAAAGGGTAACAATGCAAAAGTCTATGCATATGCTTCCTGGGGACTGCGACCAGCCCATGCTGTCAGTCACTGTCAAAACTGTAGCACACAAGGGCCTGCAGTACCTTTTCCTCTCCTGTGAGAAAATGTTCTTGCCCACAAAGGTCAGTGCCTTTATGGCATCAATCTATTAGCCTATTGTTGTAGTATGAATCCCAAGGCAAAGGCATCTCATCAGCTGTCTAGCTCAGAGGCGCAGGCTCTGCAGCATCTTGCCTTAGAGGGTCAAACCCTGCACCTTGCCTCTGTCAGCAGCGGCTTGGGCTCATCCTATCATAACCTCTACATCCTGGTGAGTAATCACTTATGCTTGGCCTTAAAAATGACTCTCCCATTCTCCCATTACTGACTCTGTGTAATCATGAGAGAAGAGGGCTTTTAAAATCATTAAACAAGCTACCCCTCCCAGCTGGCCCAGGCACCCTCAGAGTATGGATGGGAAAGGTGGAAAATGTTCCATCATGTTCACTCTAGGGGAGGAGGGCAATTCAGAATCTGCACACAGAGGTACCCAGAAACCCTTGAGCCTTTCTGAAATGGGAACTACCTTCTAATCACCTACATTCCTTTTATTCTTGACATCCATTTGAAGTTGAACAAAAGCAGGGCATCCATGAGGCCGGACAGCTGTTTCCCAGATGCACAGAACTAACCGTGGCAGCTGGCTCTGACTAGGGGATTTGCATTCACTTCAGTTTGGATTAAATCTTTCATTGATTTGAGTCATCATTTATGTACAAAGCTCACAGAACAAATGATGTGTACATCTCTGGCAGCCTTTTCTAAATCTTTAAGTACAAATATAGACTTCCTAGGATTAGATTTGCCTGGTACAGTGTATTCTGTTGGAGATGGTGTTCACTGCATAGACTTTAACTGAGCATTCACCACTTTTATAGCACATACACACATCATATCCCCAAATTTCATTCATCTTACTCTGCCCCCTTCTCCATATAATTTCATTTTAAGGGGGTGAGTGTGTGTGTGTGTGTGTGTGTGTGTGTGTGTGTGTGTGTGTGTGTGACGCACAGATCCTCAAGTATGAACTGGGCCAGCTGGGAGGGGTAGCTTGTTTAGTGATTTTAAAAGCCCTCTTCTCTCATGATTACACAGAGTCAGTAATGGGAGAATGGGAGAGTCATTTTTAAGGCCAAGCATAAGTGATTACATGAGGATCCTCATGTATGAATGGGTGCATAATCATATATATGCACATTCAGGTGAAGGCCTGAGATTGATATCATATGCCAAAATCTCACTACACATCATATATTGAGGTAAGACCTCTTCTGAAACCCAGAGGTTGCCAGTCTGACTAGACTAACTAGCTGCTTGCTCTGGGATCCCTTATCCAACTCCAGAGTATTGGGACCACAGGCCAGCTACCAAGTCCACATGGCGTTTGCATGCAAACTGTAGATCCAAACTCCAGACTTCATCTTTGTGTGGGAAATGCTTTACCCAATTGACCCATCTCTCTATCACTCCCAAAAGCTTAATGAGAACGCTATATCTAACAGTGTGTAACCCAGAAGCATTTTGACCTTGTTACCTCTTCTGACATATTTCTCAATGCTAACTTTGTTGACATCCCATGATGCTTTTCAGGTAAAGGTTATTGAGGTCTTCTGAATTCAAAATCCAACTTATTTTCATGCTCTCTTTTCATGGTGGACACAGGCCATGGTTTTCTTGAACTTGTTTTTTCTTAAATTAGGCCTCCAGAGTCTCTTCTGTATCCCAATTGTCCTGTTATACGCAATAATTATTGTTGTCCTGTCCATGACCATCTCCCTCTCTTTGGTTTTCTTTTCTGGTCATAGGTTTATACATATATTCTAATTTTCTTCAACACCCCTGAGTGTTCTCATTTCAAGGGACATTATTTATGACTCAAAGCTGTACATGGGTCACATGTGTTTCAGTGCAAGAAATTCCAGACTAAATGCATTTTCTGTCTCTGGATGGTGCCATCTACATGTTCTGTTCTGGTAACTGAAGCAACCAACACCAGTATCCTCTGAATTCACAAATGTATGTGTCTTCCTTCTTCCATGGTGTCTTTCCTTCCTTTTTCCATCTGTTTTCAAGTATCCACTATATACTGTCAATACTAAATCTTAAATGTCTTTCAGAATCCACGTCTTCTGTGCTCATCTATCCTGTGGAAAGTTATACAGACACTCACCCCACCCCAAGAATGCATTTTCTTGAGCTTTACTTCTACAGGTTCATTTTGTAATATCAAAGATACCCTCTTCCTCCAAATAGACCAGTGAGCAAGTGTGTGTGTGTGTGTGTGTGTGTGTGTGTGTGTGTGTGTGTGTGTGTAAGGTGGGAGGATAGGGACCTCCCTCTTATCTTCATAAACAGTTACATTTATATCATAGAATTCTTTTATTCATGCATTGCCAATGTGAATGGACTTCATCACCAACCTTACCTTCCAAGCTTCCACATACTTCTGTCTATTTTTCCTGATGACAGGAAAATGCCAAATTGACACTGTCAATGCCAAATACATAAACTTTGTGTTTTCACCTCAATCTTCCTGTGTATACAATTTTGTCTGTTGGGCATACCTTTCTGTCTACCTGGTGAGCTGCTTTTACCTTTGAAGTATGAGTTCTGTGGAGGCAGTCTTGACACTTGGCATTGTCAAGTTGGAGAGAGCTAGGCACCTTCCCCTCTTGACCTTGGAACACCTGGCTTCCTCCTGCTAACAAGAGAGTGACTGCTTTTCAGCTTCTTTCATTCACTACCGGATTGCAAGACCATGCAAAGCAGTCTTTATAAGTTCTCGGATTTAAATCCTGGACAATTTGCCTCGAATTTAATTTTTTATTAAATTAATGAAACTTTCATTTTTACTAACTTGAATCTTGATATTTCATTTTTTTCTACTTCTACTCTACTGCCAGACTGTATTTTGTCCTTTTAATTATCTTTTTTGGACAGTTTTTAAAATCCTTGATTAAAGAATAATGAACAGGGTCACTGTGCATGCATGATTGAGTGTCAGATCTATTGCATATATGTTAAATTCTCATATTTTAATATCTTCATCTTCTGCTACTGGAAGATGGTGACTACAGAATCATACTCATTCAGGCATTTTTTTAAAGCAAGTGATTCTTACCAGGAATGAAACTTGTACCAAACACTGTGCAGGACAATGAGGATTCAGAAGTGATATACCACTGAGCATAAAGTCTATTTGTATGTCTAGTAAAGAAGTCAGTTAATGCCTAAAGATACTTCGGTAATTATCTATCTATCAAAGACCAGGGAAGTGGATTAGAGGACAAAGTCCCAACAGAAGTCCTTAAATACATTGTCTGCTTTCCTTTTAGGCATCACGTTCCTATCTTGAGCATCTCCTACTCAGTAACCCAGAAAGTACCTCATTCTCTGTGCCCTTTCCCTAACTTCTCTGTTCTGTTCTGATGTCACTGATTCACATATTTCTTGTACCTCTCAACCTTTTGACAGTACACTTTCTCTTTCCTCTGTGTCTTTTTTGCCCCACCAATATCACCTGCCTTGGCCCCATTCTTCTCTATCTTATCACCTTTACTTGGAGTGTCCTGGTTCTTTATTCTTGATCAATTACGCCCATTTCACAACTGATAGTTATAAAAACTGATCAGGAAATAGAAGGACTGGGTTCAAGTAAAGATGGGGGTAGAAAAGAGGGGGTACAGTTTGAAGGTGAATCATGTTGGTGCCCTTCTGAGCAGTGGATGGGAAAATTCTGAACACATGTATTATTCTTTTATGGACACTTCACTTACATTATCATTTGACAGAAAAGATGTCCTAAACTAACATCCGTAATAATACATGATAGATACTGTGATAAAATCATGTGTAAGATGCTTTAGGACCATTGTCAAAGGTAACTAGTTCAGCTCAAGATTGGAAAAAACCTAAACCAGAATATTAGGAAACGATTATTAGTTGGGATGAGTAATCTTAAGATGATACTTTTACATTTTCTTGATGATGATGTGTAAATGTAAATTGGGACCTAGAAGCTAAATTTAAGTATAAGATTCATCATGGAACATCTAAATTTGTTATCAACTTTTTTTTTAGTATCTAAATATCCCTTCTATTGGAAATTTTTACAACTCTACATTTAACTCAATAATTGTAGTTCCTTTTTTTCCTTTTTAATTAGAAATGTTATACTGGAGGTATTGGGAAATGTCAGCCTATTGGGATTGTAATTTAAGCAATGTCTTTTGCAAATTCAAGAATGCTTTTCCTCTTTCTAATGTAAGTTCTTATGATAATTTGGCTTCTCCTGTGATTTTAATGAAGAGTGATTTGTAATTGGACCATTCCAGCGGTTTTATAACTAATGACACATGAAATATCTTCATTTGTACTGTTGCATACAGCATGAGAGGGCATTGAAACTGAAAGTGGATGAGGGTTAGGTTGGAGTTATATATATTTGAGCAAAAGGTTTACACTGATAATTAAAACACATATAAATGAGAAGATTTTGTTTTTTCATTTGACATTTGTGAATGAGAGTTTACATCTTAATGTCTAACATTCCTAGGATATCAGAACCGTAATGACCTTAGTTCGTAATAGAATTCTGATATCTTAATGGAGCCACAAAGTCTTGGCAGAAATCTCTAACACTTAATCCTTTCATAAAGAAAACTAACAAAACATATAAATCATATATAATTATACATTTTCTTGAAAACGTGGTGAATATGGTCAAACAGATGACATTTTATGATGATTTTAAAAATATGAAATCCTGTTGTATCATATTGTTTTCAGTATTCTTCCTTACTAGGGAAAACGTTTATGCCCACGTATATGATTAAGGGAGGATTAGACACATCACTTTCCTATCAGCATGAATTAAAGTTGCTTATTAACATGTGGGTTACACCTTTGGTGCAGTCAAATCACAGAAGAGCAGATGCTTGTTGCACTTGCTATCTCAAAGGCATTTTGTAATTAGACTGGATTCATTTGCCAGACCCCTCCCTGGGCTAACGAGCTTGAGTACTGCTGGGGTTCTTTGCGTTGAGAAAATTAAAGTTAGAGATTAACTGACTCTAAAATGATTCTTATTTCATGTTGCCAGGCCATTTCTGAATTTAGACTTCATGTGGGTTTAAATTCTGTAGGTGGTGTTTGAGTTCAGAATACTATTTTCATTTACTGCATTTTTGTTCTTTTCCTGAATTATGAAGGAAACTAATATTAATTGAATTGAAGAAACTGTTTGAATGCTTGAGGCCACACATCTTCCTTTCTATTTCATATACCCTTATTTTCCTTTTCCTAGATAAGTCAACATTCCTACTGGACTGACTGGGCTGGGCAGGCAAAGCTGCAAGAGGTAAGTCATGTGGGGAACTGCTGCCCATACCTATACATTCAGTCCAAAACTCCTGTGGTGTGCATAAATTTAGCAAACCTGGATTCCTGTATTAAAGACCTACTCTGTTCAGTTGGATCATTGCAATGACCTGAGATCAGAAGAGCAGGTCAGTGAGTGGGCTCTCTCAGTCTTCTCTCCTCTATGTTCAAACAAGTGAGGTGATAACCAAATATGCAGAAGAGGCATGGACATTTTGATGGGTATTAATTAGATAGGATGTTTCAAAGTAAATACAAGATTTAAGGAAATGTAACTATAATGGGATTGTGTAGAGATTTATTTGCTGACCTCTGGAGAAAGGCATCAGGAGGTTGAGCTCTCAAGGCACTTCTTTCCTATTGGGGAAGACATGCATTGAAGATCTCAGTAGCCAGCTGAGTAAAGGCAGTCAAGACACAACACATGCTTTAAGGTTAATTCTGGTTTTAAAAAAACAATCAGGAGCAGAATAATTTGCAGCATCTGTAGTTGGAATTTTTCCTGTGTCCTGCCCAGTCCTGCCGCTGCTCAGACTCAAATAAACACGTAGAGGCTTATATTATTTTCAAACTATGGTATGGCAGGCTTCTTGCTAGCTAGCTCTTATATCTTTAGTTAACCCATTTCTATAAATCTATACCTTGCTACATGGCTTGTGGCTTACCAGTACTTTATATCTTGCTCCTGGCAAGCAGCCAGCAGCATCTGCCCCACTCTCCTTTCTTCTCTCCTATCTTTCTTGAATTTTACCACCTGGCTCCAACCTGCCTTGCAATAGGCCAATGTAGCTTTATTTATCAACCAATCAGAGCAACATATATTCACAGCATACAGAAAGATATCCCACAACAAGTGTCCATGGGAGCTGCTTACTGGTGGGGTCTGGATTCTGGAAAAGTTTCATTGTGGCCTTATGGTTTCTGGTTTTTAAATCAATTTTCTCATACAAGCTATATGACTAAGGTTTATACCTGCTTCAACTGAATGTGCCAGGCTCTGCTGACTCCCCATGGGAGGCCTTGCCTTGAAGGAGGTGGGAATGGGAAGTGAGATGAGGGGAAAAGCTGGGGGCAGGAGGAGGGAGAAAAGGAGGATCTGTGGTTGGTGTGTAGAACAAATGGAAGGTTTCTTAATAAAAAAAGAAAGATAGAGATGAAGTCTTAAAATTATTTAAGCCTGATGATCTATTTATTCAGTTTATGATGGGAGTGTTCCTGCTATAAAAATATATGAAAATAAGTACTAAAAGTTATCACTCTACTTTTTGCTGTGGCATTATATAATGAAACACTGAGGGCAACAACTGATTACTAGAAAATAATTAACAGTATTTTCTAGTCATAATTGGCCCATTTCTGATTCCCTTTGTGAGTAATGCATATAATAACACTTATCTTTCTATTAGTGACATTTCAGATGTGAAAAGACAGGAAAGCATTATGCTTTCTTTCTGAATTTCACTGAGTGATGTAACTGTACTTTTGCTCAGGATGAGCACTTTAAATGTACATGTACATTTCAAAGTTTTTCTAGTCTATTCCTCTGATATGTGACATTCTTCATAATTTAGTGCCCTCCCATATTAAGTTTATTGGGAATTATTTATTCTAAATGGTCTTCAATACCTCAAGCCAATTTCTAGATCCCAGGGAAACTAGAAATTTGTGTTGTAGTATATTACATTTTCTACAGAAAATACATAGGAAGTCCAAAATGCTTATATCCAAATCTAAATGTCTCTTCTCACAAACACGAATTCCTTCCTCATCCTGACTCTTTCAGAATGCTCTTTGTATATGACTTATTAACATGAATAAAATATGCTACAGATGTTCGATCTGTTTCTAAGATCCAGGGAAATGGAGGAAAAAGGACAAGAGTGAAGTCAGAGGTCCACTTAGATTTAAGACAGTGTTCTGCCCTTCACTGTAGGTTTGCACAGATCACTGAACCCCGCCCCCCATTCTCAAGATTTGTGTTCTGCTAAATGAAAACAACAATAGCAGTCTCTCAAAGTTGTTGTACCTCTTTTGTGTATCAATGAAAGGAATGTTACTTGCTCAGTCCTTTATTGCTGGTATGTTGCTTCCTAAGATGCTGACCCATGCTTTTGACTTGATTGGCTTTGCAGCCTTGGAAACCTGGGAATGTATTTTGCTATTCTGAAAATATTCAAAACAACTCATTTTCCTCCAACTTATTCAAAACCTTCCTTTCAGGGTACTGCATCATACCCCTTGCTGCTCTTTTTCCTGGGTCCTCCTGTTCTTATGAAATCATTGCAGTTTTAGATAACTTCAGTGCTAGAGGTCTATTACCTCTTCTGGGCAGCCTCCTATTGGTTTGAGTCTAAAGGAAGAGGTAGTTAAGGAGTAAGGCACAGTAATGTGTGAGCTAGTTACAACCCTATCTCGTTATAGTTTCCTCAGCTGCTTGTGCTTAGACTCAAGTTCTATAATTTCTCACCTGAGTCTTCAGATCACCTTCTTAAAATGATACCCGTTCTTCCTCTAGAAGTCCTACTCAGTCTCCAATTAGAGCATTAATCACTTCTGATGAAACTTTCTAGCCTCAGTGTCAGGAAACCATAGCTCTGCTTTTCTACAAAATTAATTGGATGATTTGAATGAAGTTGAATATAAAAAGAAGATAAATACTGATGTGACAAAGCACCCATCTGCTGGAAAACTGAATGGTCTCATGTAGGGAGTTTTATGACGATACCCAATGGGGACTCCACTTTTAAATGGAGGTCTTTTCTGCCAAAGAAGCTTTATATAACTCTGTCCCATTATTGAAAACCATTGACACATGGGGTGAATGAAAGCACATGAAAATCATCACACGGACTTCATAATAGTTAGGGCTTAATAGTCTACAAGAGCATAAAAGCATATGACTTTAGGAATAATGTTCTCTAAGATGAGACATCCTGAGGGAGATAAAAGGGAATTGTGAGATTTTTTTTTAATTGTCAATTTTCATGGTTGACACTCTTCCAAAAAAAAAAAAAAAACAGACTAACAAAGGAAGAGTATAAAAATGTCTGTAGTAAAAACATGTATTAAACTAAACATGTTATAAAAACAGAAGATTTAGCCATGAAGACTCAAAGATCTAGGAAAAGCTGATTTTTATAGCTGGAGAGAAAAAAGGGGATCCATGTCCCTACACTGGGGAACTTAACAACCCCTGTTTGTTTAGTTTCTTCTCTGCATCCTGGTTGTTAACAGTCCCTGCATTTATCAAAAAGATGGGACCTGCGTTTCACAAGCGGCTTCAGGGAAATGAGGAAATTATGTGAGAAGAGTCAGACACCTTCCTGCTTCTGCCATTTTGTCAGTTTCTGGTGTGCGATAAATTGGTCTATCATGTTCAGAGTACTGATAGGGCTGAAGAAAAAATGTGTTACAAGGAAGTAAAATTTCATTTTGCAGACAGAACACATTTATTTCCACAACAATAGCTGAATAGTAGGAAACTGGGTTTTATAGCAGAGTCTGTTGAATGAGCTTTAAAGCGCCCTCCTAGTTCAGTTGTAGTATGGTCTAGAGACTCAACTTTATTTATGTGGAGAAAAACCAATGAAAACAATCTATGGATAATGTATTGTGGATATGGTAACATATCTTGCCAGTTACTCATTGCAGTGGGTTGAATCCATGGACATTCATCTAATCCTCTGCAGCAGACAAAATTACATCCCTTTTTTTTTTTTTTTCCAAGCCCAAGGTTCGGAGGGCTAAATGAGCTTGCCTAAAGTTCCTAGGCTGATTGGAAAAGCTTTCAGTTTGAATGCAGAGCTATTTGACTCTGCATATTGGGCTTTTAACCAAGAGGTTCTGAACAATGGCTATGGAGTTTTCTGGGGGCAGCTAGAAACAGTGAGGAGGAACTACGAGCTCATGCATATGTAAGGATGAAGGAGCTTAGAAAGGTCCCAGAAAGCCCAGGATAGGAGATCTCTCCAGTTCTTACTTTCCTTTCCTCTGCACATATGGTCCCCTATGCATTTTCTTCCTACCCTTAGTAATTGTCTAGAAAAGGCCACCCCAAGCCCCCTCCCCTGACTACTTCCTGCTCAGGGCTGCTGTTGTATTTGTATTATGTAGCCAACATCTTTTCTCCTTGCAGCATCACAGCCCTTCTCTCCTCAAGAAAAAGCAGCTTGAAATGTATGAACTGTGATCATGTTTAATTTGGGGGATTGAAACCAATCCCATACGAAAACACTTTTTTAGGGAAGAAAGATGTCTGCTCTGCCTGGCATTAAAATGCCCAATCTTTTCTGACTCACATTGAGCAACCTTGAACAAATCACTCTGGATTCATTTTTTTTTTTCTGCCTGTGCTGCACAGCGACCAGCAGCAAAGCTGCCCCAGATACGGTGTGGCCACTCAAATATTAAAGCTTTCCATGCACTTCGCTTCTGTTCATTCTTTCTTTCCTTTTGATCTAACAAAACTTCTTCAATTATGAATTGAGGAGTTTGAAAGGATGTTTCCCCTTCACGATAGAGTAAAAGTGTATGACTTCAGAGAGGAAAGAGGGTGGCTAAGACAAAAGGAGACAGAAAGCCTTAGTGGAATCTAGCAACAGGCCAAGCCAAGGTTTTCTTTCAGCCCATGGGATCTTAAGAAAGCGGTCACACCTAGAATGAGTTCTAAAGATGTTTGGTTTCAAAATGCAGTAAATCCAGCTAGTTGTTTTCACATGAAACCCAAAACCCCATCTCCAACTCCTTTACCAACCTTAAAAATATCAAATTAGCTGATTGAAAACACCCAACATTCCCTATGCCTGGAGATATTTCTGTAGAACAGCTGGCAAATAATTACTTTTCAGCCTTTGAAATAAATGAAAAAGAATTAGTTTTTACCTCGATTATTTTACCAATCGAGGTAAAATAGAAAGGAAAGGTAAGTGTGGGATCATTTGCTAGAGTAACGAAGTTTTGCTGGGCTATAGCTAGATAGTTATTTGAAGATCTGCCGAGTTTCTTTGCTAAGTTACTCACTGGTAGGAATGTAGTTGCAGGAAGCTGCATTGGCTCTTCCATCGCCTCTGTCCAGGTGGCTGCACTCTGTGCTCTCCTGCTCTGTCTCACAGAGCTGTCTCAAAAGATGTATCACTCCGAATCCCAGTCAAGCATTTGTCTTCCTGTATAGATGTTGAACTCCTTGAGAGCTGGGAAGCTGTTCTATGCTCTCCCTTTGTCTAGGAGTGTAGTGTGAGATGGAGTAGGGGTGAGTAAGTGTGTGGTTTTAGAAATGAACTTGGCTGGCTGTGAAGGAAATTTGATGGATGATGGAGACACTTGTCTATGGGGTTTCCTTTCAGTTCAGTCAGATTAAAAATTTTAAAAACATTACAATAGACACAGAAGGTAAAGATGAAAAGAAGGCAACAAACATTTCTTCCCTTCCTTGAGCCAAGAAATGGTGTCAAAACATCTTAAAAGCAAATTGGCCCCAAGCATACTTGTGTTCAAACAAGTACTCAAGACGGTGAAGATGTGATTTTTACACTAGGTCATTTTTGAACTGAAATTAAAACAAATATAAATATAGAGGATTAACAAGAACACAGCTCCCAAAGGGGAAAACAGCACCTGACAAAACCCTTCAATGGTCTCTGCACAATGAACTCTGGCATCATAGTTTGATACTATACTTCATATGCAGCTGAAAAAATATTTTCATAGAATCTGTATTCCTGACTGAACCATAGCATTTGAAGATATGATGGTGACCCATATTACAGATGGAAGAACAGATTCCAAGAGTTCTCTGCATGATCATCAAGCCATGGTGATCAGATAGCTACTAGGAAGAGAGTCAGCTCGGAGATGTAATATACAGGCAGGGTCATGCCTACCTGAGGCCCTTAGTCCAATATTGGTTCTTGATTAAGATAAACAATATTTACATTTGACTTAATGTTATTGAACCATGTTGCATTTTCTGTAATTCTGTCAATATTTATGGAGTTGCCTCTATAAGATCATGTCTCACAGTGGGTGAATAAAGCATATATAAATATTTGTCGTTTGTGACTGGAGTGAGGGCTTAGCAGTTAAGAGTAGATACTGCTCTAACAAAGGATCTGAGTTTGGTTCCTAGGACTCATGTTAGATGTATTATAGCTTCCTTCAACACCGGCTCCAAAGCTACTGCTCCACAGCTACCAGTTCCCTCGTCTAGCCTGTGTAGACATCTCTCCCTACACATTTACAAATAATTAAAGACATAAACAATTATGTAAAATATATAAACACACAAATATGTAAATACTAATTATCATTCTTTACATTTTAAACAGAATTTCTAGCCCTGGAAGAAATGCTTTGGTCTGAACCTATGTGACTCTACAGAGCCAGCATCTAATGTCCATTTTCTGTAATATGTCTTAGGTAACAAAGATGAAAGTATCAGGCTGGAGATTGGAGTCAATCAGCTCTGCTCAACTCAGAGATCATGGCACAGCATCATCCTCTCTGATGATGCAGCAGGGACCTTTCTTATTAACAAGTATTTATAAAACACAAGCAGGTCTTTGAGGCAAACCATGCTTGAAAATAAAATACTGTCTTCAAGTTGGAGTCATCATTAGCTCATTAACTGAAAACAAGCTTAAAATGAATACTGCAAACTGGTGTCCTGACACAAAACCAGCCTGCAGACATGCAGTTCTGGTACCAGTTCTCATTTTTGTAAACAAACCACAAAGCCTACCTGGCTTCTTTCTCCATTGCTTTGTTGCTTTGAAATTGATGTTAACTTGGTCTATGGTGGAAAATTAGCTGTTCCATGGTATCAGATCACAAGTTCATCTATCTCCTGAATTGAATATATAATGAAAGAACTCCCACCCTTGAGTCATGGCACTGTATATAATGAGATGGGCCCTCCCACACCAATTATCAATTAAGAAAACTCACCACAAGCTTGCCCACAGGTCAGTCTGGTGGAAACATTTTCTCAACTGAAGTCCCCTCTTGCCAACAGCTCTAGATTGTGTCAAGATGACATACAAGTAGCCAGACACTCACTTTCCAGACATACTAAGCTAGTAATTGGCAGTGCAGTCTCTACATCTCTGCAGCTTTGCTGCATGCAGGTCATGTGGTAGCTCTCCAGGCTGAAATGATATTTCTTTGATTCTATCAATTTGGCTCTGAGGGGCAGTTTTACCTCCATGACTATGCTTGGCATGGCCCTATTGGGAGATCACTACATTGACAACACTTCTCTTGAAGTCCTTTATCTTGGCTATATGTCAGAGGCTTCAGATAGTTGCACCAATCATCTTTCAAAATCTAGATGAAGCCTCAATGACATAACATCTTGGTAATCCTGTGTAGTTGCAAAGTTAGTACCATGTGTATGCTGCCAATGTATAATATCCATGCCTCTCATGAGCATAGTACAATCTTCACTATCAGCTTCTTGGATGCAAAAGTAGAAGAAATGAATGTGGACCTGAAGGCTACAGGCAAGGCTTTTCTATTAGGCCATAATTTTTACCTATATGGGAGGCACAGATCTTACCTAAGCAAGTCATGTGGCAGTTTTTGTAAACACAAAGGTAGTTTAACAGGAGGATTTCTGTCGATAGTTTACAGCTAGGACCTTGTGTGTAACAAAAGATTAAAACTTATAAGGGGTCATCTCTTCATTGGTCAGTGGCCTCATGCAATCATGGATAGCTCCATGGTCAACTCAACTGCTAGGACAACACAGACTGTATGAGGCTGCTTGTTCTGTATTTTGTACACAGGTTGTATTTGCAGTTAGTGCATTTCAGCTCCAGGCTTATGTGAGACCTATTATCACACACTTATGTCCTTTGTTGTTATTTTGTATAAGTACAAAATGGGCATTATGGGTTCCTTCCAAGCATCTGATCATTTTATCCCTCATTTGAGTGTTCCTCATCTGTCTCTACGTCATACCTGAACTACTTGATCTGTAGTTGGTCTATTCATAACTTCAGCACATATGACAGGGAGGAGACTAGAAGTTATAGCCTCTTCAAGGACTGGATATTCTGTGTCTATGGTCAGTAGGATGCCTTGAAGTTCTCAGAAATGATCTGTAGTCCTTTTCAACTACCCCAGTAAATACTGTCTATCTTCCTTCCATACTATCTCCTTATCAAATGTCCAGAAGGCCATACCCTTGGTCTTTCCCATGAGTAGTTATTTATAGTCTAAAACATTTCAGCATCTTCCACAAAACAGTCGCTTAAAGTAATGATTTATAATAAATAGGACGCATGGAAGTATCAAGAGAAGCAAGTGAGATAACATAAAATGGTCTCTACAAATGTTGAGCAGTATCACATATGTGATACTTATATGTGTCAGACTTTAGAAGTATTAAGTCATTCCTGGGCCACCAAAAGGGCTACATAGGTTGGTAAGGGTGCTTGCTGGCAAGCCTTCCACCGGAGTTCAAACCCTGGGGCCCACATGGTAGAATGAGGGAACTTATTTTTGCAAATTGTTCTCTTCCATGAGGAATTGTTAGTGTGAACTTGTCTCTGTCTCCCTCTCTGTCTCTGCTTCTCTCTGTGGAGGTGATGGCTGTGTGTGTGTGTATGGTATGCAGAGGATATTTCAGCCAAATCACTTTGTTCCTTAAATGGTTAACAATTAATGTTTTATTTAATAAATACTGTGTAGCTTTCATGTACCCCCATATCCTAATTGTTCCCTAGACTAACTCACCTACCTCCGATCACACCAGTGTGAGAAAGGCATTGCTACTATTGTCTATTACAGATGTGAAAAAGGCACAGAGCCATTAAACAGTTTGTCCATAGATAATCGGATAATGAGTAAAGATTTGAGAAATTCAACCCACGTCATCTGACTTCAAATGATGCAACTTATTGAGAAACTGTCATGCCCAAGGCACTATTCTGGCTGATTTCTATACACATATCCATTATCTAATTTAGTTCTTTGTGGCAAAAAAGATCATATTAATTCTCACAAAACACTATTTTCATGATATATTTTACTATAAAACATTTTAATGGATGGTGCAATCAAAATATTTTGTATGGTATTTAAAGGCCCTTATTTAGTATAGTTGTTGACTTTGTTTGTGCATGTGTATGTGTATATGTATGTATGTTTGAGGCAAATTCTCACGTATCGCAGGCTGGTTTCTGTGGTGGTATTGTGTTCCCCAAAATATTGTGTACCTTAATAAACTTATCTGGGGTCAGAGACAGAACAGCCACAATATTAAACAGAGGTTAGGCAGTGGTAGCACACGCCTTTAATCCTAGCATTCCAGAGATAGAAATCCCTTTGGATCTCTGTGAGTTCAAGGCCACATTGGAAACAGCCAAGCATGGTGACACATGCCTTTAATCCCAGAAAGCCAGCCTTTAATCCCAGGGAGTGGTAGTAGAAAGCAGAAAGGTATATAAGGCGTGAAGACCAGAAACTCGAGGCATTTGGCCTGGTTAGGCATTTGGCCTGGAGAAGCATTTGGCCTGGAAAAGCATTTGGCCTGGTTAAGCATTTGGCCTGGTTAAGCTTTCAGGCTTTCGAGAAGCACAGTTCAGCTGAGAGCCATTAGGATATGAGGACACAGAGGCTTCCAGTCTGAGGAAACAAGACCAACTGATGACCCAGTGAGGTGAGGTAGCTGTGGCTGGTTCTGTCTCTCTGATCATTCAGTGTTCACCCCAATACCTGGCTCAGGTTTGTTTTATTAATAAGACTCTTTAAGATTCATGCTACAGATTTCCTACTTGCTATATAGCCAAAGATGATCATGAAGTCATGATTTTCTGGTATCCAACTTCCAAATTCTGAGACATAGTATACTATTACCTCCCACCTGATTTTTTAAAACATTATTTCACCTGAAGCTGGTACCTGCAAGAAACATAGAGTTAGAGGAAATGCATTATATGCATAGATATAAAATATTGAGTTCACTGGTACTGCTAAAATTATTTCACACAGTTAATGTAGAAAGCAAGGTGTGAGGTTAATATTTACAGTGGTAATCTTGACAGAAAAGTGAATGAGGCTTCAGATTATACTGCTTTGGATTCAAATCTCTGATAGCTCTGTGAATGTAGAGGCTCTTAAACAGTTGTCTTCTTTCAGTGCCTTCTGTAAGCTGAGATTTATAGGGAAGGTTACTAGAGCGGTTACACAAATAAATGTGAATATAAATTCAGGATGAATGTGGGGTAAAAGGTTGAGTGTTCCCAAAAGTGCAAAGGTGAGAGGAGCCAAGAGACTGGGAGAAATCACAGAAAAGCACAGAGTAATGTACATGGGAGTAATGTGGAAATAATCACCTGAGATCAGGGAACCTTAAGGTCATCATTAGATTTTAGAGCATTAGGAAACTGTTAAAGATTATTTCAAACTGTTTCTTAAGAAGTACTAGTTCATCCTGAGAGCACAAAATTATATACTTTTATTTTTTAAAAATTACATTTAATTATTTATTTGATTGTGTATGTGTATGTCCACGCACATGCTAGGATAGCTTCTGGGTACCATTTTTCTCTTTCCACCACGTGGGTCCCAAGGTTGAAATCAGGTTGTCAGCTTTTTCAGCAACTATAATTAAACTGCTGAGCCATCTAGCCAGCCCTTTGACCTTCCTCTTAATCCCTCCCTTGAGATCCTATGAAGTAGTAAGTATAAAGTGTTTATTTTTTTCTTTCACATTACCTGTAGTCCTATGAAGATTTTAGTACAAAACACTTTACACTTTACAAAGAAAGACACTGTTAGAAGAAACCTGGACTTTGGGTCCAGACATTT
This sequence comes from Peromyscus melanophrys, assembly GCA_902168415.1. Taxonomy (NCBI): domain Eukaryota; kingdom Metazoa; phylum Chordata; class Mammalia; order Rodentia; family Cricetidae; genus Peromyscus; species Peromyscus melanophrys. Next base: position 17,163 of record CABHPR010150496.1, on the reverse strand, counting down.
TAAGCCCTCAAGTCTTCCAGACATCACCCAGTGCACAGAATCTCCTGGTATTGATGTCTATTAGGGACCTGAGTGATTGGTTATAGCATAGTAGGCAGAGGTGACCAAGGCTATGAGGTCTCTGGTAAACACACACTAGTCTAAAACCCAGCGAGCCATTCCCTTGCATTAATTCTATTCCCTCCAATGCAACAGAACCTACAGTTTACTGCCAGCTAATAGGATAGAGCACAGAAAAAGGGGAAGTCATTTCCATTATTGTGTTACAGGGAACAAGACTTGGTTTTCGCAGACTAGGGTGAATGATCCCTCTGCTAGATTGAAGAAGTAAGACACTATATCATGAAAAAGTTAGACTCTAAGAATTGCCAACAGCCTAGTCTTGCTGAGAGTAGCTTTTACCAAACAACCAACAAGAGAATGGAGACTGCAGTACAGTAACCTTAACAAACTGAAATTTTCAGAGGACCACAAGTTCTCAGAAGAGGTCTGAAGAACCGGGGGTGGGGGGGATTGGGGGGATGTGGCTTTGTTCACAACTTATGAGACTCTGAGCAGAAGTCCAAAATAAAGTCTAAGCTTGTGGAATCTAGAGCCCTGTGAATACGGCCTCAGTAAACAGTCGTCATGTCAGCACAAAAGGGAGAAAACTAGTTCCTGAGAAGGGATATTGGAGTAAGACAGTGCTGGTACCCAGGAAAGTAATAGAACATGGGAAGAAGAAAATATCCCCAAAGCAGTGTCATTGGCCAAGGCAAATCTAGGATGCAAGCCAGGATGAAGGCTAGCCCCAAGTCTGCCTACCATGTAATGTTTTCTAATAGTTTAATAGTAACACATTGTCCTGAATCTCTTAACTACATTCAATTCCATCTTCCCTGATGTTTCTTTTCCTCCCAGGTTCTTACATTTGCTTGGAATAATTTGCCTTCAGGAAAAACAAACAAAAGTAACACTAACCCGAACTGACTGACTGTGGGGCCAGTTATCTCATGTATTAGCAGGTACGGGGCAGTGACATTTGAATTAATGCCAGGCTAGTCACTGTGGATATCCATTAGAGATGTAGAAGTACTTTCTCTACAAAATTAAAACTGTGACTGAAAGTCACAAAGTTTAAAGTATCAGGTATGTTTCATCACTATAAGCAATCACACCCAAACAGTTTTTTTTTTTTTTCTCTCACAGCATGGTCACTACATGTTTACATGTACTACATACAGATGGTCAGGCGAAGCAGAAGGTATGGCCTCTCTTAGCATTTCCTTCCTAACAGAAAGTCCATTTTACATTAGTGCCAGTATCCAACGTCTATGGAGGCTGTTTAAGTGGAATCCATTATATATCTACCCGTAAATCAAGAACTAACAATGAAAGTAGGTTTCAGACCTGGGAGACAGCTGCCCCTAAGATAAGGCTGGAATAGTACCCAGCACGACTGGGTAAGAACCACGCAGAAAAGGAAACTTGGTATTTTATACTACTTTTTCTTTGAGAACATATTTTCCTACATCATCTTTATAATTACATTACTGACAGTACAAAATACTCCTACATTAACATACCATAATTCCCCAGTATTTCCTTGGGTATACTTTGATATGTTTGTAAAATTAGATGTCAGAGGCAAGTATAATATTTTCTATACTCCTCAAATTTATACTTCAGTGATTCACAGACAACTGACATAAGAGATTCCTTATATGCTAGGTTAAATGGTACTAGGTTAGTAAGGTTTTATAACTAGAGTGTTAAAGGGATAGTTTTATTATCTCAGGCAAGCATACTGTTATGTTAGTTAACCCTTAAAAACAAAGATGTGACTAAATACACAAAAATATCCAAGGTCTGTGATGAATCATTTTGTTAGGAATGAGTCACTCAGAATACTTAGCTTATGTTAACTTAAGCTCTCCAACTTCAGAGCAAGAGTTTGTGGACATTATAAAACCTTTTTTAAAAAAAATGTTTTATTAGTGTATACTATACAAAATAGTGGTTTTCATGATGACTTTGACTTTTCACTATATATATATACATATATATATACATATATATATCATATATATTTACTAATATAGTGCTATCTTTTTTCTTTGACAGTGAAGTACCTTAACTTATTCAATAAAAAAATGTAAGCCAAATGTTACAGTGAATCTATCCCTAGTGACAGTACAATTTCTTCCATATATTAAGTATCTGTTTGTCATATTATCACCAATTATTGTAATTAAGCCTTTGAAAAGAACACCATATCTATTTTATAGAGAATAGCTCAAAGACTTTAGGAAAACTAAAATCAACACTGGCTGGACAGCCAGGAGAGGATAAATCCAAGCCATTTTGCTAACTTCCACATCCATCATGTTCTCACCAACTAAACTGCCCAGAATGGTAGCTGTTCAATAAATAGTAGAAGCCAGTGGGGGAACAAATTTTAAGTTCAAATGAGTACTTTGCTCCCTGGGATCATTAAAATGGCATTTCAAAAGCACACTCTACATTCTCTACCAATTAAAGCACATTTAGCAGAATATGGTCTGTTTTCAGCTTTAATTGATTCAGTTACTTTGATTTGCTTGTTGTAATAGGCCAATGTCTGGCCTTCTCTGGAGCTTTAAATTATGTCCCTGGGTCCCTGGAATCACTCTACCTGAAGTTTAGTTAATTAAGTAGGAAAAAGAAAGGAAGGAAAACAAAACATTCTTCTACCTAAGAAAGATTCTCCTCTGTCTGTCTGTCTGTCTGTCTGTCTGTCTGTCTGTCTCTCTCTCTCTCTCTCTGTGTGTGTGTGTGTGTGTGTGTGTGTGTGTGTGTGTGTGTGTGTGTGTGTAGGTGTAGCCTAGATGAATACAGCTGAAGTTTCTTATCAGATACAAAGAATAGAAGGCATAGACATATGGAGAAATCTTTCCACACTTCCTTCTTGGCTATGAAGAATTCATGATGAAACCCATAAATGTTACAAGTCATCCTCATGAAATATTTTCAGTTTGCTTTGTAAACCAACATACCACAAAAAGCTGGAGACTGCTTTCCACTCACTGGCACAAATATCTCCAGGGTTAGGAGTGGGGTGTGTGTGTGTGTGTGTGTGTGTGTGTGTGTGTGTGTGTGTGTGT
>CABHPR010150496.1:0-12628 GCA_902168415.1 Peromyscus melanophrys | reverse complement strand
TGTGTGTGTGTGTGTGTGTGTGTGTGTGTGTGTGTGTGTGTGTGTGTGTGTGTGTGTGTAGTATTGGGAAGGACTTTATATAGGGAAGAAGTCTAGCTCTCATGACTACCTATGTGTCTTCAATTCCTCATCTCCTATTGTGATGTTCATGGATGACATATAAATAATTAATGAGCTAAAGATCAAAATTACTAATAAAGGAACAGCTTTGTAGGATTGCACTTGTCTTGACCTTGACTGTAGAAGTGTGTAGATGCCTGGCATTTGGCTCCATTAAGGGTTTATATACCATAGGCAAAATGTTAGAAATTGTTCATTCTGACCTTATTATACCATGGTACTTGGCAGCTAAGCCACATGCCAGCTCCAGAGTGGTTTGCTTGGTGTGAAGGTAATTAATCTGGGTTAATTACAGCATGCTTCCAGCATTATTACAGAAGTTCCTCAGAGACTGTCTTTTTTTATTCAGTAAACAAGACTAACTACATATCAGTGTCTGACATTGTTTGCAGTCATGAATCCTACAAATAAACTTCATAGGGCTAAATGGCAATGTTTTGTTTGTCTTCACTTTCCTACCTCCTCATCTTCCATGTATATCATGAGAATATATATATATATATATATATATATATATATATATATATATATATAGAGAGAGAGAGAGAGAGAGAGAGAGAGATGATAAATAGAGATAGAGAGAAAGAGAGAGAGAAACAGACAGACAGACAGACAGACAGATATAATTATTTGGTAATGATGAACACTTACAGAAGCAAGGAAATAATCTATCTTTTCTAGCTTCAATATGGGTTTATCACTTCCAAATGATTTACAGGTCCAAAGGTTGTATAATTATCAGAATATATTTCAAGACTATAAATTCTTGTCTCTAAACTACATAATGTGACTGAGCATTCTCTTTTTCAAAAGATTCTATCCATGTTAATTCTCAAGATAGATAACTTTTGAATAATTTTGTTTTTGGATAATAGAAAATTTAATTTAAATGAATTCAAATGAGAGGTTCCAGATATAAGCAAAGCTAATGGGCGGTAAATACATCAAGTGTCTGACTCTTATTCTTCAGGTTCCTTTTGATTTGTATTTCTAAGTAGCATCTTTGTCTCCTTGGTGACTAACACTGTTATCAAACAGCTGGCTCAGATCTTTTTGCTCTGTCCAGATAGATGGACAGATATCATGAGCAGAAAAGGATTATCTCTTCTACTCTTGGCAGTAGTTGGCTCTTCAGTGCTTAAAGGTTAAATTGGTAAACCCAGAGGCTTGCAGTACTGAGCCCTGAGAGCTAGGTGCTTACTGCTCAAGACTTAAGAAACCAGAAGCTTGCATCTCTGAGTGCTAAAAATGAGACTTATTGCTCAGTCTGTAAATGTCCAGGATTCATGTTCTTGGTACCTATTGATAACCACAGCTTCAAGCAGCAATGTGATGAAGAAGCAAATAGCACTGGAGAGCCTTGGGTATTGGAACCCTGAGCTCCTCTGTTGCCTCATATTATATATTTTGAGTATAGGACATTAAGACTATGGGGCCTTATAAGCAGTTGCTGCTATAGTTCTTGAGCCAAAAGTTTGGAGACCATTGACCCTTAAGGCTTTGATGTGCCTTTGAACTCTTTTAGGGGACAAAACTCACCATTTATCATCCATTGTTCTTCATAGTCTCCTGTCTTTCTTTAGCCTCAGCTTTATGTCTTCCCCACCTTCTCTATATGTCTGACATTCCCTGCCCCCACTGACTGTGTTATCCCTTGTTTCTTCCCCTGGCTGCTCTCTAGAGCTTTGCAGCCTTCCTCTTGGTGCAATTGCTTCTTTGGCTGCCACTGTTACCATCTTTACCACTTCTGCTTCCAGCTACCACTCTTCATGTTAGCAGCTCAACCTGTTCTACTCATGAGGAAGATTTTTTTTTTTTTTTTGGTTTTTCAAGACAGGGTTTCTCTGTGTAGCTTTATGTCTTTCCTGGATCTCTCTCTCTGTAGACCAGGCTGGCCTTGAACTCACAGAGATCTGCCTGCCTCTGCCTCCCAAGTGCTGGGATTAAAGGCGTGTGCTACCACCACCCGCCCAGCTGAGGAAGATTTAAAGTAAGCAAAAGACACCACTCAACTGAAACTTTTAAAATATATATTTGTTCATTTATTTGCTAGGTGAGATAATGTATGAAACTGTCTAAAAACAGATTGAATAAATTTTGTAAGCAGACTTTTAAAGGACCCAACTGTCTTAATTATGGCTTTTTTCTGCTGTGAGAAAACACCCATGAACAAAAGCAACTTGGAGAGGGAAGGTTTTGTTTCATCTTACAGTTTGTAGTCCATCGTCCAGGGAAGTCAGGGTAGGAACTCAAAGCAAGAACCTAGAAGCACGAACGGATACAGAGGCCACAGAGGAATACTACTTGCTGGCTTACTCACAGGCCAACCTAGTTGGAGAACTTTCTAAATGAACTCTTCCTCTTTGTAGCTGACTCTAACTTGTGTCCAACTGATACAAAAGTCATCAGCATACCAATGTTACAAAAATACAGCACAGTAAAGAACACTGTCTACAGGCTGACTGCAAAACAAAACTAGAAAGCCTGCGTTTATAACAAGAAGAGAGTATGTAGCAATGGTATCAGTGTCAGTTATGGTACAGTTCTTCATCTACATCAGTCATAACCTTCTCCTGGTACCTTAAAGGAGATGCTCCTCCTCTGTCCCGGTGATATAATAGCTGCAAGGTTATCGAGATGTCACTGAGGTTTAGTGTATCAAAAAGAACAGCATAGGCTATTTTGCACAGTTGTGACTGAACACTGCCTTCTAAACTACAGTTATGCTCCAGGAGTAAACAGCTGGAGTTACAGTTGAGCTTGTTCAAGATGACTTTGGAATGTTTACCACAGCCATGTCACCAAGCAAATAGCATGACTGGCTGCTAAAGAGAAGATATTTGGCTGAAAACCCTCTGTCCAAGGTAACCAGACATTAATGAAGAATCTAATAATGCCCATTATGGAGTCTAATAGCCTGCCTCACCTACCAATATATTAAATTATTTAAAGAGAAAAATCAATATTAAAAGGCATCATACAATAAAGGTCTATCATTACCATGAAGTGTTCTCTAAATATTATTAAACAAGACTTATTTTAAACAAAATACCCTTATGAAGAACTGGACCATTTTACCTATGCCAATATGACTGCCTAGGACAATATTTTTCTTGGTTTATTCCATTGAGAAAAAGCAAAAATAGTATCAGTACATGAACAATGAGGCTTCATTTATAGTTGTATATGGTTAATTATTGTCACTGGACCTATTAGGGCATCCAGAGAAGTGAACACTAATCTTTGAATGATCTGAAATTATTGAAGTTCATTTATGAAGCTATGGATGCATCTCTGTCACGTGAGAAGGGAAGAATGGCTATTTGAACATTAATGTCCTTTTGGAAGTAAGGTAATACAATATGAATAATAGAACCTAACTCGTGAGGGAAGGGGATTTTTTTATTGTTATTTCATAAAAATAATTATTTTTCTTTTCTTTGTTCTAGCATATATTGACATTTATAATAGTCAGTGTGTGTATTATTAGTTCATTTTACAAATGAGAAGAAGAAAGATCAAAAATATCAACCGGATCCAATTTTTTATATTTAAATGACAAGAAAATTTGAATTTAAAGTACCTAACTCAGTACCGAGTAAAGTCACCACCACATTGGATGAGACATTAGATATGAAAGAACTTCTATATGGTTTCTGTGTTTACTATCTTAGAGAAATAGATAACAAAATTTACCTTGTTAATAAAAAATAAATTAAATATTTTCACAAGACATTTTATTTTGATTTTGTATTATTTATTACAGTGTTTATATTATGGTTGTTAAAAAAGAAAAACAACATGATTTATGCATATGTACATATATATATATATGTAAGTACACCTAGATTAATCAATATATCCCCCACATAGGAATGCCCCCAGATCAACGTGATATAGGCAATCCCTCACAGAGACTCTTTTTCCATGTGATTTTTATATTATTTCAACTTGATAATTATCCTGGCTAGGAAGAAGACTGAACAGATGTATAGATGATTTGTAATTGGTTCATGTAAGTGAGTGAGTGCATGAATGAACGAATAAATGGCTTCTCTACCCCAGGAAATCCACTCAACTCTAATATCTTGAGCATGTATACCAAAGGAATCGATGGCTTCTGTTTTCTAAAGTTAAACAAGAAGGTGCTTCGTGTCACATTTCACTATAATCAAGGGTTAAAGTGGAGACAGATGTGAGTTAGAACCCCTTCATTTAATACTGTATCATAATTCAGAATTGCACACTTTAAAAAAAAAGCTCTAACCAAGATTCACTGGTGAAATTTTGCTAAAGAAAAAAAAAAAAAGATCTATAATGAGGCCTGATTATTGAAAGCTTAAAGTTTCTTTTCTGGCATACGTTTAAAAATAATGAAGACTTGAAGCCACTTTGACAATAGGTCTCATTTAACTCAGCTGATTAAAAGGGTCAACGGGAGTTCATTTTTTTCTCCTCAGGAAAATTTTAAGAAAAATAACTCATCTGTGCCTATATTAGGATATCTTTGTGATTAGAAGAAGCCTCTCAACTCACCAGCAGCCGAGCAAGAGTTCTGCAGGGCACGAATTGACACTGCTATAGTCTAACATTGATTACACCCCCCTCAGCTGCCCACTGCACCTCTAGATACACTGGGTGGAAGGCTTTCTTGCTTTCTCTTCAGCTGCTGTAGACTGTAAAAGGTGATCACACAACGGGCTGCATTTTTCATCGAAATAAAAGAGGGAACTCTAAGTCCGCACCCAAGATTGGAAAAGACTGTCATTCTTTCAAGTTTTTTTTTTGGGGGGGGTGGGTGGGTAATGAACACACTTGTGCAGGTACTATGGGAAAGAAGTCGAGTTCATAAGCATACACTCACACAGCTTCAGCGAGAAGGATCCATTTCCGTTTCTTCAGGGTTTGGTAGGGAACATTGTTCTGGAGTGGGAAACACTTTAATGGTGTTCTGCTAAGTCCTATTCACTTGTGCTCACATGGGAAGCCCTTTAGGCTGAATTTATTTGCTAAATTATCTTTATAAAAAGAGAGTTTGAATGGTGATATAGAGTAACTGAGTATTTTAGACACATTTATGTCTCAGATAAAAAAAAAAAAAAAAAAAAAAACCTAAAACAAAACAAGCAAAGTCAGCCAAAGACTAGGTGTTGAACTAGAGAGCCTTGGGATGAGTCATGCTTCCAGCTCTCCTTGCTAGTTGAATATTTGTTGCGTGATCTGACTATTTGAAGTGTTAATTTGCATTTCTTTCCATGTCTACGTGTATGGCCTAGTATCCAGTTCTAAAATCAAATGTTCCATCAAATGTTCTTGTTGTAGTCCACACAATCCACAGATACACCCTATCCCATAACTATGCTATTTATGCCATTCCCATTTATCAGTCAGCTTCACGATTGGTTTTCCCATGTTAGTAAAGGCCAGCTCATTCCAAGGATCTGTTCCCTCCAAGACCCTGTGCAAATGTCTCACAGATCTAGAAATCAATCAGTACAGAAGGTCTGCAGAGTTCAAAGAAGAGTAATTAAGACTTAGTAAGTTCACCTTCTGGGATCAGATAACTAGTGTGTCGCCCTGTGACTCCAATCCGACCTGGAATCCTGTGACTCCCCTCCCTCCCACTCCAGGTTCTAGGCCTTCGTCTATCCTGAAAGGTAACAAGAAAGATGCTTAAGACACCAGGTCAGCTGGAAAGCTCAACAAATTTAGAATCTGGATAATGTTTATACAGTTGTTTATTTGTATATTTCTCTAGATGATTTTAGTTACACATAATTGAAATTCGGACTCAGATGACAAGATAAGACAATTAATTGTCTACCTTCTGCCAAGCTAGAGTTAGGAGAATGCTAATCATAATGCAATTAACAGTGCTAAAGTGTCTTCAAGCCCCTCCCTTCTGCCTGACAGTCTTCTCTGCCTCACTGGTATGAGTTCCATGCTCACAGGATAGCAAGACAGTTTCTGCATCTCTAGGTTTCTCATATGGATGTTTCTTCCTCTCTCACTTAGGAATGATGCCTCTTTTTCTTAATAACACATGGGCTAGGATTGATTTATATGACTTTTACTAATCAACCACTGACAAGGATATTGGGATTATTGTAGAAGCTTATTAAAAACACAAAAGAATAGAGGCTAGGAAAAGAATAGATGCTAGGAAGATGGCCAATAGCAATTAAATATGTGGATAGGGATAGTAAAAAGAGAGCTTTGCCTTTATATTTCTATGTTCCATGGATAATTCAATGTCTTCTAGATTTGTTTCTTCTAATCATACGTGATAGGTCCCATTAGATAGATAGTATCAGGTATGATTTGAATGCATCCAGCTTTTTTCTCACTTGCTGACTTCTAATTACATAAAAGTGGTAATTGTATCACCCATTCTAAGAAATCACAGTCTTGCTCATAATGAGAAAATCAATAAGTACTGAATTTTAAGAACCACTGTAGACCTGACTGATGCTCGGTTGAAAGTTCTGTAAGCTTTGGTTTGACTCAATAAATAGTTTTTAAGTTTAGAAAAGCATTTGGTATTGCATCCTATGGCTAGGTATATATGTGAAAACAGTTTTAACTTCTATTTTATCATCAAATCACATACTTGAAGACAATGAACATGATTTTACTTAAACTAGTTGCTCAGCACCACAAATATACAATGGTAACTCATTCTGATTTTAATTTACCTCCTCCTAAGGATCAATGGTGTTTATCAGCCTTTTTTATTGACCAATTCAAATCTTTTGACTAATTTTAACTGTTGTCTTTATTTACTTTTTTTCATTTTTCTTTATTAAGAAATTTTCTACTCACTCCACATATCATCTACAGATACCCCCTTCTCCTTCCTCCCACTCCCCAGTCCTCTTTCCCAAGCCACCCTGCATCCCCACATCCCCCAAATCGAGGTCTCCCATGGGGAGTCAGCAGAGCCTAGCACATTGAGCCTAGGCAGGTCCAAGCTCCTTCCCACTGCATCAAGGCTGTGCAAGGCCTCACACCACAGGCATGGGATTCCCAGAAGCCTGCCCATAGACTAGGGACAGATCCCGATCCCCCTGCCTGGGTGCGCCCCAAACAGTTCGAGCCACACAACCGTCTTTAGTATCCAGCAGGCCTAGTCCAGTCCCATGGGGGCTCCACAGCCACCAGACCACAGTTCATGGGCTTCCACTAGTGTGGCTAGTCATCTCTGCATGTCCTCCCATCATGATCTTGACATCCCTCGCATGCAGAATCCCTCCTCTCACTCAATTGGATTCACAGAGCTCAGCCTGGTGCCTGGCCATGGATCTCTGCATCTGCCTCCATCAGTCACTGGACAAAGGCTCTATGATGACAGCTAGGTTGTTCTCTAGACCAGTCACCAGAGTAGATCAGTCCAGGCACCCTCTGGACTACTGCCAGCAGACCAAGGTGGGATCATCCTTTTGGATTCCTGAGAGCCTCCCCAGAACCCTGCATCTTCCTATTCCCAGGATGCCCTCATCTATCATGGTCTCTTCCTCCCTGCCCTCCCACTCTGTCCCTGTTCTAGCTCGACCCTCCCATTTCCCTATGTTCTCATCCCCTACTCCTTGCCCTCTGCCACCACCACCCCCACACCCAGTCTGCTCATGTAGATCTCATCCACTTCTCCTTCACAGGGTCATCTATGTGTCCCTCCTATGGCCATACCACCCTGAACGTGCCCGATCTCATCTTTATTTATAACTTATATGTAAAATATTATATATACCATATATGTGCATGCTTGTGTTCATATATATATGTATATATATATATGTATATGTATAACATGAATTTTGAGAGAAATATTTTCTGATTTTGAATTACCGAGTGATTTTCTATAATTTTAGCTTTTGTGTTGAGAAGCAAGATTGATCTAAAAATAATTTTCTCATATGCTCGGAGGTAACTATCAAGTTTACTCCCCCATACCTCATGGGTGTCCAGATGTTCCAGACTCAGCTTCATTTAGTTTTTGAAAAGATTCTGTCTTACAAATTGATTTGTTTTAGTGACTTTGTAGGAATCCCATCAACTCTAGTGTATTGTATTTATGATATCTTAGTTATATTGATTGGCTTACCTCCTTTTCTGTCAATATCCTACAGTCTTGATTACTAAAAGAAGTCTGGAAGAAGAAATTAGCCTATGAATCCTCCAACTTTACTCAAGCATAAAAAACATTTTCCTTATTCTGTGTTTTTGTCTATAAATTTTGGAAACAGTTATTGATATCTACAAATATGCCTTCAGGCAATGTAATTTCTAATGTGGAGACAGACAAGGAGATGGCCACAGATGTAGATCAAAATAGAAAGTACTAGCCCCATGAAAATATTATGACCTTGGTACAACTAATTAGCACCATGGGCCACCATTTATTTCGGTGTTTCAGATTTTCTGTTACCATGATTTTGTAGTTTTTTTTTTTTATTGTGTGCAGTCTTCATACATCTTCGAAAATTGATAACTGAGATTTTTATTGGATTTTAATGCTCTCATCAACGATAATGGGTATAAATTTTCATCATTGCATTTTTTTCTCTCTGTACTTTGTAGACTTTGTATAAGTCTGCAGAGACATGTTCAAGTTTAACATTACTATGGCAGTGGTCAGTCTGTTTTTAAACCCATCCTGTGTATTTTTAATATTATACATTGTATATTTTAGTTTTATAATTAAATCAGTTCTTTTTTAATAAAAAGTATTTGTTTTCTTAACATTGTCCATTCACTCCTTTTTTTTTACACTTATTGTTTATTTGTTTGTTTGCTTGTATACGGGCATGTGTGTGCCACAATGCACATAGGGAAATCAGAGAACATTTCTAGAAGTCGTTTCTGTCTTTCTACTGCATGTGTCCTAGGGAGACTGAACTCAGGTCATCAGGCTCAGAAGCAGGTGCCTTTACCTGCTGATTCATTTCACTAGCCCCATGCAATCTATTTTAAAAATCACATTTTTTGCTAAATTTAGGTCTTTTGTCTATTTCTATATATTATTTTCAAAAATTCTTATGAATTATATATTCCTGTTTTTTATTGATCTAACAATTTATTATATCTGAGCATGCAGATATGATATTGATAAAAATTCAAAATTTGTATTTAGAAATTGTTGATTTCCTTTTTCTAATGGGTATGTGACTTAAAAACACAACTGATTTATTAAAATCCTCTTGTTAAACCTGGCAAGAATTAAATACTATCTTTTTTGGGTAAGAGAATAAAACTAGAGGACATTATGTTAAATGTAATTACCTAGAACAGAAAGACAAGCACCATATGTTTTTATTCACATGGGGAAACTAGTCTCATATAAGTTTGGAAATTTTCATTAGAGTTCAGAAAAGGTGCAACAGAGGAGTAAGAGGTATAGACAAGGGTCTGAAAATGAGTACCATGTTACAATAAAAAGTGGGGAAATCTAGCGTACTAGACTAAAGTTTATTACAATTTAGCATTATCAAAATGATAAGACAATCATATGAAATTTCTTGCCAGGAAGAGATGAGAAATGTTTAAGGAGATGAAACTGCCATTTACACTGCTTTGAATATTATATAATGTATACGTGCATAACATTATCACATTGTACCCTATGAATATGCACAGGTTTTACAACAATTTATAAAAAGATGTTTCTAATGTCATCCTTATTATAAAACTGGAGTTGTTTGATACATAATCTGTCGTCTATAGAAGAGATCTTGATTGGGCACTCAAAGTATCCCACTAGAACATTGACCTGTGGCAGCTCAGACAATGAATCAGTGTACGGCATGATCCTAAGAATTTCCATTTAGTGCCTACCAAAACAATAGCTCTTTTCTTTATAGTCTTCAGAATTTTTCTATACACATATATAGCTCAGTCATATATATTCAAAGTTATAAGGTACCCATAGTTTTATTTTTGAAGATGCATCACTGTATACATCTCTTTATTCTAGAACTTCATCTTGAAAATTCAAGTCTCTCCAACAACTTCAACTACAAAATTTTGCTTTCTAACTCAGAAAGATTATCAACCTTGACCTGGGGTAATGGCTTAGTTGGTAAAGCACTTGCCTTGCAAGCATGAGGATGTGAGATCAATTCCCCAGAACCTGAATAAATAAGCTAGGTTATGGTAGCACACAATTCCAATCCCAGCACTGGGAATGCAGAGACAGGAAGCCCACTGGGATTCACTAGCTAGCCCTGCTAACATAGTTGATGAGCTCTAGGCAGTGATAGACACTTTGTTAACAGAGGTAGATGGTTTTCCTACTGGTGACACCTAAGCTTGTCCTCTAGCCTCCATGTGTGTACCTGTCTCCAGATCTCCATACACATGAACGAACACAACAGTTTTAAAAATGGTAGTATATAAACATGAGCAATACTACATGCACTCATGGGAGGAGCTAGAGATAGAAGAGAAATGAAAATGCATAACCACAGTGGATATGCATAAAAGTCTCAAAAATTAAAACAGACAAAAGATTGTCAACCATAAACATGGCATGTGGTATGTGCTGTTATCCAAGCTGAAGAAGGAGGCTGCTTGTAACCCAAGGAGCTGCTGGCCAGCGTGGGCAACATGAGAAGAAACTAACAAGAGGAAAAGCTCACTATCTCTGTTTTAAGAACAACCCCTACAATATGCTCTAGAGGGAGCATGGAACGATAGGAGCTAAGTTGGAATTCATAGGATCAAAGAGATATCTAAGCATGTTATATTCCTTTTTATAGTCATTAATGGTTTATGAGTTAATTTACTGTCACCCCCTTTGTTATTACTAGAGATAGAAGTCCTGCAAGGAGCTTTTAAAACAACCAACATAAGTTCCAGCTCATAGCTATCATTTACTCAGTTCATAGACTTTAAAAATCCATAGATCTTACCTGGGTTTATTCATTGAAATTTTTGAATAAATGTGTAGAGAATTCCAATTCTAACTTTAGAAAGAGATGAGGAAATTTTGTGAGTAAAAATAAGAATAGTTATTGTGTTATAATTTTTCATATGATAAATGATAAGAGCCTGAACACATGCATAGACACGAGTTATTAGAGGTAGTCATGAGGTTGCCTTAACCATTCACAGCTTAGACAGAAAGGAGGAGACTTGAATCTATTTCAGTAATTTGCTAGTTTTTATTTAAGTAAGATGATGTCACTCAAAGATGTTTTGCTTGGCAATGTCCCAAGAATGTGATTAGGATGTATTTTTTTTTTTTTTTTTACTTTTGGTTGTTTGTGACAGGGTTTCTCTGCGTAGCTTTGCGCCTTTCCTGGAGCTCACTTGGTAGCCCAGGCTGGCCTCGAACTCACAGAGATCCGCCTGCCTCTGCCTCCCGAGTGCTGGGATTAAAGGCGTGCACCACCAACGCCCGGCTAGGATGTATTTTTTATACTGGTAAGAATATCAAAATGAGATAGCTTTACAAGTATGATTATCAGTGTTTCATATTCTGTTAGGAGTAACTACAAGAAAAAAAATATGATTCAGGTATTACTAAGACATGTCTACCCTTTTGATCTACTAAGTGAAGACCAAGGTCATTGATGAAAGGACACTTTGAGCTGGGAAGAGGGCAGAAAACAGTGCATGTGTGGTAAGTTTTAAGCTGCGCCTAGAGAATTTGACAATATATAGGTAAAAATATCTGTTAGTTTCTGATCATGTAGTCATAACTATGAGAAATGAGATACATTCAGAAACAAGAGATTGGAAGTAAACAAGAGCTGCAGATGAGACCTTACCAAACAGACCAAGTGAAAAGTAAAGAAAGCTTTAGGAGAGTCAATTAAGGAAGTCAAAGCGACAACTATTTGCAGGGCACTTTAAATGTGTTTTGTCTTTCTCTTATTAGCCTGTGTGTGGGGGTTTGTGGGTGGGTAGGTGTGTGGGTGTGTGGGTGTGGGTATGGATATGAGGTGTACAATCAAAGCTATTTATTAAAGATTATGTGCTGTGGGATGGTCTGTATGTCAAACATGTTGCTTATTGGTCAATGAATAAAACACTGATTGGCCAGTGGTCAGGCAGAAAGAAGTATAGGCGGGACAAGGAGGGGAGAATTCTGGGAAGTGGAAGGCTGAGGAGACACTGCCAGCCGCCACCATGACAAACAGCATGTGAAGATGCCGGTAAGCCACAAGCCATGTGGCAAGGTATAGATTTATAGAAATGGATTAATTTAAGCTATAAAAACAGTTAGCAAGAAGCCTGCCACGGCCATACAGTTTGTAAGCAATATAAGTCTCTGTGTTTACTTGGTTGGGTCTGAGCGGCTGTGGGACTGGCGGGTGAGAGAGATTTGTCCTGACTGTGGGCCCGGTAGGAAAACTCTAGCTACAAATGGCGCCCACCGTGTTGGCAAGAGTTTCCACCTAAAACCTGAGAAAAAAGATACTAAAACGGAGCTAAAAACAGTTCCTAGTTGTCTCTCTCAAGTTAGCGGCAGCCTGCGTGTTTGAGTCACTATGGCGGGTTCCTGGCG
>CABHPR010150494.1:10501-54902 GCA_902168415.1 Peromyscus melanophrys | reverse complement strand
GCAAGGCACCCTCCACTTTGTTCCAATGCTGTTGTAAAGGAAAATCAAAATGAGAAAGGACAGGAATTAAAGCAGTAAGCTCGTAGTCAATCTGTTAACTTAATTCTAAGTTTCTGTTTTCTTAACATTCAGGATAATCTGCTATGATTTATGCATCCACATATTTTTATAAATGTAAATAGCATGATTGGGAAATTTGTTAAGTAGTGAACATGTATAAATATGGCACACAGGGATCAAATGAACAGAATTTATGAATACCTGACCTGTGGCTATAGACAACTAGAAAACATCATTTGCAAAATTTATATTATTCCTAAATCAATCTACCATTTAAATGGAGCCTTTCTCCTAAACATTTCTCCAAATGGATGCTAATCTTGACTCCCTACAAAATTGTAGTGTTTAAAAACAACAATCTACCTTTTAATTGCAAAATGCCATGAATAGATTAATATATTAATCACTTGATATAACAAAAATAAATTTTAGTAAACTTTTATTATGCTTTCTCTAATTGGAAATATAATTTGACTATATATATATATATATATATATATGTCAAGTTCAGATTAATGATAATTTTAGGCATATGGCATATTTCTCAGTATCAAGTATTTTAGCTAATAAGTAAAGTCAAATGTCTGATTTATTTCAGATTATGTAATTATATTTGATTAATTGAGACAAAGAAGTCTTATTCCTTAGGCAGAAACTGACATTTAGGAGTGAGATACTCACATAAATAATTCAAGTGTTCACTATAATAGATTGTAAATTATTACCAAATGCTAACTCAACAGATGACATAGAATATCTCTGTGGTAATTAATGTGCTGACAAAAGAAACCACTCAATTATATCTGAATATTTGTTCAAAGAGTATCCTGGGAGCTGGCGAGATGACTCAATGGTTAAAAGCGCTTGTCTTATACAGAGGACCCGAGTTCAATTCCTAGAACACACATCAGGTCTTAGACGCACCTGTGTAGCTTGAGTTTTCCTGCCTGGCCCACGGTCAGGACAAATCTCTCTCACCCGCCAGTCCCACAGCCGCTCAGACCCAACCAAGTAAACACAGAGACTTATATTGCTTACAAACTGTATGGCTGTGGCAGGCTTCTTGCTAACTGTCCTTATATCTTAAATTAATCCATTTCTATAAATCTATACCTTGCCACATGGCTCGTGGCTTACTGGCGTCTTCACATGCTGTTTGTCATGGCGGCGGCTGGCAGTGTCTCTTCAGCCTTCCACTTCCCAGAATTCTCTCTTCCTTGTCCCGCCTATACTTCTTCCTGCCCTGACCACTGGCCAATCAGTGTTTTATTCATTGACCAATAAGCAACATGTTTGACATACAGACCATCCCACAGCACACCTGTGCGAAACTCAAATTCCAGGGAATCTAACCCTCTTCTAGTCTCTGCAGGTACCAGGCGTGCAGGTGGTGCATGTCCATAAGTAGAGGCAAAACAACTCATACGCATCAAAAAAGAAAAGACTATTCTGCATGTATTGTATCATTGTTAATCATGCTTGCAATGCATTCTTCATTACTTAAGAATTCTAGATAATTGATTTAGAGATAAATCCATATATATTTAAGCAGTCAAGTGTCCCTAAGTAACTTGATCATTTAGGATGTTCTTATACAATGAAGATATATGAAATATCATTGTCATTAATATAAGTTAAATTACAGAAGAAATAATGGGTGTGAATATGACTATTTATGATGTCAAAGTAACTAAACCTTGGAAACACTGAAGTTTTTATTAAATTAAATGTTCAACTGTGATCAAATGATAAACCATAGAACTCCATTATACCAGGATATAAGAATATGACCCAATCCTTGTGTAGATTTTTTTAGTTGACAGAAATCTATACAATAGCATCTATCTAGATAAAAAATGCCTACAACTGGCCATGGAGACATAAGCAAAAGGTAAAAGGAAATGCAGCTACGAATCAATGGGAAGGAACATCAAATTGCCTCACAGAAAGTCCTAAGTCCCTAGAAGAAGCATTCAAATCTAAACTTTATTTTATTTTTGTTTTCAATTTGGGGTTTCTATGTATAGCCTGGCTGTCCTAGAACTCACTCTATAGACTAGGCTGAACTTGAACTCAGCAATCATCCTGCCTATACCTCCTGAGTGCTGGGATTAAAGCTGTGTGCCACTACCACCCAGTTAAATCTAAATTTAAAAAATGTGGTTAGTGAATAAATTCTGTTTCTGGGCTAGAATAAGTTCATGCAGTTCTCTCTTTAATATTTACTTAGCTGATGCCTTAGTTAGGGTTTCTATTGTTGTGAAGAGACACCATGACCACAGTAACTCTTATGATGGAAAACATTTGTTTGAGGTGGCTTGCTTATGGTTTCAGAGGTTTTGTCCATTATCGTCATGGCTGGGAGCTTGGAGGTGTGCAGGCAGACATGGTGCTGGCTAAATTTTGATCAGAAGAAAACAGGAGGTGGACTCAGACACTGGGTACTATCCTGAGCATAAGAAACCCCAAAGTCCACCTCCACAGTGACTCACTTCTTCCAACAAGGCCACACCCACTCCAGGAAAGCCACACCTCCTAATAGCTCCACTCCCTATGAGCTTATGGGAACAAATTACTTTCAAACTACCACGGATGATAAATTATAGAAACCTGTATTTTTTTCAAAAATATATGCATTGTATTTGGTTGTACGTACTATTATAACAGAAAAGAAGCTATAAATACAAACAATACCCAAAACATATATTAGAAGACTAATATTTCATACAATGCCATTGAGACTTTCTCTCCACGTATTAGTATAATTTACATTAGTGCACAGTAAGGAACAGAAATATTAGTTGTGAATATTATGTGCACTTAGTTGAAATATCCCCTTTATCTCTGTTTAGTAATAAACAGCTGTGGAGACATTCTATCCGCTACAGTTCTCCTTCCTGGCATTGAAGTGTTCAGTTTTCTAAATACCATTGTGATGAGCCTGTTCTTTTTCTTTTCATTAACATATATTTCCAGAAGTGAAATAATCAAGTTAAGCTGTGTGGATATTTTCAATTCCCAAAGTACCTTCTACATTTGCATTTTACCAAAACCGGGCAGAATTGTTTCCTGCAACATTTCTGGCAAAATAATGATAATCATGGTTGAAGTCTTTGCTAACTTGGTAAAAGAATATCAAAGTTACATCATATCATGATGACATGCTTGAATGACAAGCTTTGCTAAAACCAAGTTTGGTATAAATAAAATGTTCATCTTTTGGCCTCATCACTTTCCAGATGGTATTTCTCTGAGGGAAAAAAAAAATGTAAAGAAGCCATATGAGTAAGTTCAGATTCCTCTTCCATACATATGCCCTTTTTGTTGACATATTTACATGTAAGGTGGTAAGATTTCTCAGGGGTATCTAAACACGGATGTGAGAAGGAGGTTTATAAAAAGAAGTGAAACTAAAAACTGCATTCCCACAATATATTTTCTTTCTATTTTATTTTATAATTTAATTTAATTTTACATATCAGCCACAGATTCCCCTGTCCTCCCCCCCACCCCTCCACCCATCTCCTCCAGGGCAAAGACTCCCCTGGGGGGATTCAGCTCAGCCTGGTTGATTCAGTTGAGGCAGGTCCAGTCCCCTCCTCCCTTCACCCAGGCTGAGCAAAGTGTCCCTGCATAGGCCCCAGGCTCCAAACAGCCAGCTCATTCACTAAGGACAGGTCCTGATCCCACTGCCTGGGGGCCTCCCACACAGTTCAAGCTAATCATCGACACTCTCACTTATCCAGAGGGCCTGATCCAGCTGGGGGCTCCTCAGCTATTGATTCATAGTTCATGTGTTTCCACTAGTTTGGCTATTGTCCCTGTGCTTTTTCCAATCATGGTCTCAACAATTCTCGCTCATACAATCCCTCCTCTCTCACGCCAATTGGACTCCTGGAGCTCCACCTGGGGCCTGGCCGTGGATCTCTGCATCCGCTTCCATCAGTCATTGGATGAGAGTTCTACCATGACAGTTAGGGTGTTTGACCATCCGATCACCAGAGTAGGTCAGTTTGGGCTTTCCCTTGACCATTGCCAGTAGCCTATTGTGGAGGTATCTTTGTGGATTTCTGTGGGCCTCTCTAGCACTTTGCTTCTTCCTATTCCTATGGGGTCTTCATTTATCATAGGTCCCATCCCAGGGCACCAGCCGTTCCCCGGGAAGACCTGCCATTCCCACAATTTATAATACAGACATACAGACACTGATGATGCAATGTTAAGATCATGCATAAAAAACAATATATAAACTACACATATGAAAAGATAAGTGAATTTTCCCTTTTCTTCACTTTCTGCCCCATTGATTGTTTTAGTCTGAGCTTGCTTTACTAGGTCTCATTGTGGCAAAGTTTTGCAGAGTAAATTGGTCATGTTCTGGAATTTCTCATTCTAGCCAAGATAGAATTTTTTCTTTCATTGTGATACACCTTGGGAGTTAACAGACATTCATAGTTGAATCATTACACCATGACAGGCATGTGATATCTGCATAAACTCAAATTAAGCTCCTATTAAAAACATAATCTGCATGAAGTATGAACACATGTGCTTTCTGTTTTCTTTGCTTTATACTATTAATTTTAATGATGACAAAAAGCAGATGAATTACGGCCCTGAGGTTGTTTGGGGAGCCCAGATAAATTCCAATTCCTTCAGTTTGAGAGGGCAAATCCTATTTAATCCAGCAATAAGGCATGCTGTGTTGTTGCTAGGAAAGGGGCAAATACAGTAATACTACTTTTCCACAAATGTTGAGAAAGTGATGGCATTTTCAACTAATAAAATAAGAAATACGTTAATTCCTTCTAATTGCTTTTCATGATATAAAGGATAACATTAAGCTCTATGTCAGAGGCAATTCAATTAAGATTAATTAAGAACCTGACATATGCATGAACTATAATAACTAGAACATATATATATATATATATATATATATATATATATACACATACATGTGTACTCTATGCATGCAGCATATTCATGAAGAAAAAACATTTCATTTGAGAATGAAATAGTTAAGAAATCAAATGAAAAACATCAGATTTTTATTGTTTGACTCCTGAGCCTACAACCAGGTTATCTGGTTTTGCTACAAACTAGTCCTATGAACTAAGCAACTCACTTTTTTGTCTTTTGTTTATTTTGTTTATAAATACATATAGATATAATGACAATATATTCAACATGATGTAAAAATATAAACGAACCCCTTGAAATGCATGCATAATTACCTGATTAGCAGATACTAGCTATTATTTATCACAAAAATTAGTTGTTCTCACACTGTCATATCAAGGGTGTATATTTATTTATTTATTTATTTATTATTTATTATTTATTTATTTATTTATTTATTTGTTTATTTATTACTTGGAGGTGGACAAGGGAACCTCAAGGAAACCTCCTATCTCAGTCACTATTTTAGAGCTCTAAGATTACTGGCATGAGCCACTATGCTCAAGTAATAATATATTTATGATAAGTAAAATAACTGATAGCTAAATTGCTCTAGGATTTACATATGCTACCAATGTCATCATACCTTATGACTCACTAGACATTTGAAGAAATTTTATAAAGTGTCTCCATTTCATAGATTATATTAGCATTTTAAGTGGAACTTTAAAACTTGTTCTGGAACACGCAATTAATAGTTGGTGTATTAGTACATATAGACTATAGATCCCAGAATGCAGAAACATTAATATTTTTATTATGTCTACCTTAACTGTCAAACTACAAGAAAGTTCAAAATTACACTAAGTAACCAAAAAAATCCCTCATAATATCTGGACATTAAATTAAGAAGTAAAATTTTTGTAATGTTAAGACAATAGTTTGACAGGCAGTGGAGATTTAAGTCAAAGAAAACAGAGCTTTGTTGGCACTCATGGGAGTCCTGCCCCTTTCTGAACAGAAACAGAGGAGGAGTGGATTGGAGGGGGCGGGGGGCGGGGAATGTGGGGAGAGGGAACAGGAAGAGAGGAGGGCAGGGAAACTGTCATTGGGATGTAAATAAATGAATAAATTAAAAAAAGAAAACAGAACAAGGAATCCTTGTTCTGTTCATGTAGATGAACTCTCCAGGAATGCTGTCATTGTTCTGAGAATGTGGTGAAATTATTTACCCCGTATTATGGATTCAAGAAACAATTCTCTAGAAGCAACTCTTATATTAGACAAAAAAAGACCCTATGGTATAATGACAATTAGAGATTAATCATATTTCAATTAATATTACATGGCATCATATTTCATTAATGTATGTTTTAATATTTTATAAATATATTTTGTTTTAATAGATAGAAATAACTTTTGTCAAAAATGATCATGTATTTGGCAATGTGATTGTATTTTCTTTTTGTTTGGGAGTTTTTGTTGTTTTTTGTTTTTTGAGACAATGTTTCTCTGTGTATCCTTGGCTGTCCTGAAACTCTCTCTGTAGACCAGGCTGGCCTAGAACTCACAGAGATCTGCCTGCCTCTGCCTCGCAAGTGCTGGGGTTAAAGGTGTGCACCAACAACACCAGGTTATGGTTGTGTTTTCTATGGAAATTTTGCTATGTACTATTTTTAAAGTAGAAATCATTCAGTAGAATAACAGTTTATCCAAGTGTTTCAGCTTCAAAATCTACATTTAGGATAACAAACAGTTTAGTTACTATACATCTTATGAAAAACCTCAAAATAATTAATGAAAAATAAGTTATTAGTATATGTATGTGCTTGAGAATCCTTACAGGTATAAATTTTACTTAACTTATTTTTTTTTACCAACTTTCCTTTTCAATTAATAATAGTCTTTATTTGCAGGAACTTTTGCTTGCTTTATTGTAGGGATTATAAAATTCTAAAGTGATGTGACTGTAAATCAGCTACATGCAAGGCAAGGCTAGCATATTATAATCAGGGGGAAATTATACCTGTTTATTCACACAGCATTGCCTTTTAAATTTTCTCAGCACTTGGTGACAGGGACCAAAGTTACAATTCCTTTGTGTCTTCCTGCAATGTATATTGTTAAATAACTATTTCTGACAGAGTAATTTTATGAAGCTTATTATTAGTGATTGCTCTTATATTCCTTTGAAGAATCAAGGACTCTTAATAGCTCTCAATTTTAAAATAAGAGTGCAAAATAAAGAGATTTTGAAAAGGGCAGGGAACTAAGTTTGAACAACTTGATTAGCAAAGAAATGGGGGCTGAAGTTCAATAGCTGAATTTATAAAAAGAAAAATAAATAAATGAATACCAAATAACAGAAGTTGAGAATGACAGGAGAAAGACATTTGTTGGATGTACAGAGAACAGACTCTATAAATTCTGAGAACATCTGTACTTACAGACAAGGAGGGGATAAAAAATAAAAGAAGCAAATGTAGAGCTCAGAGAGACACAACCACAGACTCACACCTTGGGAAGAAGTAGGAAGTTCTTTGCACAGAAAATACGTGGAATATTCCACGATGACTTGGTAAAGCCCATAAACCCTTATGACTGGTTATAAAACATATGCATGCTTTATGTCTATGCCCTGGGACCTCAAAGAGAATTTTGATGTGATAAAGATTGAGAAACACAGCCTAAGAGGACGCTAAGTGGCTTGATCAAGTCACAACATACACAAAACTTCTTTGGGATGCTATGCTATAACATTTAATAAGACCCAGCTCCTCCCTCCTCAGGCCATGACAGTCATTCTGTACCTGTCAGCAGGTCCCCATTTCTCTATGCCATCCCACATCACTGTCAGATCCATCACAATGTCAGCCTCTTTGATGCCATTGTTACCCGACTGGAACTATCACTCACACCTTTGAAAGCCAAAGTAAACAGCTTATGTTGGCACAGAAAATGTTCCAGTTGGGACCTAAATTTATTGTTCTCTTTTATCTCAATATATGTATATATGCTTCCTTGTGCAAACTCAACTTTGTGCCATTACTCAAATGTAAATCACATTTATTTACTTTGGGGATTTCCCCCATTCTGTTTCCTTCAGATAGAATAATCTGACTCCACGTTACCGTCAGCTCTTTCTGTGGACCCCTCTGAAGACCTCAGCCATCCTCAGTGTGCAAAACACATGAGCATGCCCACTCTTTCAGCACCTGCCCATAACCATCTTTCAAGGGTTGAGTCAAATGGAGCCACACTTCAGCTTCTGAAACAGAAACTTTCCTTGAATTCTTGGCACACTCAGTGTTCCTATCTACTACAGTAAGCAGGTTTAATAGTAGAAAGTCTGTTTTGAATCCACATGAAATGCTATATATAAGTGCTTAAGGCACAGCGAGCTCTCAGTTTGCAGTCAGTGTTGATGAATGTCCTCCAAATGCTCTTAAGCTTTATAACAATGACCATAATGTATTTCTGTAAGATAGTCCTGCTGTAATTTTCATTTTTAAAAGGTAGACCTCTAATTTTCTTATTTCAGATAAATGTCTTACATAATAACAGTTCAATATAAATTTCTTAAATATTTACATTAGTTCTTTAAAAACATATAAATTAGTAAATTCTTTAAAATAAATACAAATATGAAAATATCAATAAGAAATCATGCCCTGGCTGAGTGTGGTGGCACATGCCTTTTATCTAAGCCTTTCAGAAATAGAGGCAAGCAGATTGGTATGGGTTCAAAGTCAGCCTGGTTTACATAGAGAGAATCGGGTTTAACAGGTATACAGAGTGAAAGATGATCTCAAAAATGGGGGGGGTGGAATAAATCATGTACTACCATTAACAAAAAATCATGTGTAGTAAATCCAACCAGCTTCTTCAGTTTGCTGTAGCACATGTCTACACTCGGACACACCTGTGATAATTCCTGCTGAATGAAAACAGTCAGGGAGAGCAGCTTTACTGGGGTGGCTGCACACACAAGTGATATGTTACACGGAATAGGAAGATGTGTAAGTTCTACAACCTGATGAATTTAGCCCTTTGTGAAGGTGGCTCTAGTGAGAGGCATTATATTTACTGATAAAATTGATAAAAGAGAGTGATGAACCACCAGTCCTCAACCCCCCAAAAATCAAGACTATCAAGATGGGGTAGTTTAGGGTTAAACTGTTATAGCTTTTATCTTTTAGAACAAGAGTATTCTGATATTTCATGTATGTAAACATCAATAATATACTAACATTAATGAACATCACCTTAAGAAGTTAACACATTTCCCAGAATTCATTTTATCACCTGGTTTAAATTCGTAACTCCACTGATATGTTGAGATAGAATTATAAAGTTCTGATTTTTCTGTAATCATTTCCACTTACTCACTGTTGGTCATTCGTCCATTCACTGGGCTTCAGTACAATGCAGAGTTTATTCTTCTTATGTGAAAGTAATACAGCAAGATCTGTACTTCATCTAAGAGAGTTTAATATGAAAAACAATGAGCTATCATTCAAGACAAAGGTTAAAAATAAAAATGGGCAAAAAGAAGGTATAACTACATTGTTATGCAACTTCCAGAGAGAATTTGTTCCCCTTCTGTGCAAAAATCAGTGGAATGTGATGAACTGTGTATCTTGACCTAAATTTTAATAAGTTTATTACTTAATTTTTAGCAATATATAAACTCAAATCTCACTGTATGGACTCTAATTGCTTTAGCAGACACTAAGCACATGTCATGTAAGTTATTATGACATATATTATTACACAATTGCATCAGTTTTCAACAACTATCTTTAGCTTTTGAAGTTGTGTCTAGCAGTGTTGAAGTTGATTAAGAGACTGAGACTCTAAGTAGAATGACAAATCTAAAAAGCAACAAATGTGAGTTTATTTGTCAGTACTGACTTGACTATTATATAGCATAACTCTTTCCCATAACAAAATAAAACTTACTTAACTAATGTTTTCAGTATGATCTTTACTTGCGGATGCTGTCATTTGGGGCTGATGTCAACTTTTCTGACCAAGAAAATCTATGACTATCCGACTCCTTACTCTGCTACTAAGAGGAAGGATTCATTCAGGCTGTAAAGTGATGCTGTTAAAGAAAGCTTTTTCAGCTCTGTAGCCATAAGCCATGTGTGACTGTGAGCCATTTGAAATGTGACTAATGCCAGTGAGAAATGGAAGTTTTCCTGTTTTAAATTAATATAAATTAAAGAAGGAGACGTGTGTCCTGGCTGTACACTGTTGCACACTGTTAGTCTGGAGTCACCTTGTGGGAAAAGTAAGTTCCGGATGAATTTGATCCAAAAAGGAACTTCTTTATCAAAGTGCAGTATGCCATAATATTTCCTGTGATATCTTATTGCATCCATGCTTTCCTGAAGTCCACAGATTGGTCCTGTCCAATCATTGCCTGTATACCATGGTTAATTAAGAAATGCACAAAGGAAAGCTAATAAAACATATTTACAAAAACCAATAAAGAATTCTCTTAGGAAGTGACTTCCAAAATTAATCTTTAAGGAAAGGTCATGGTAGGATTGTAACATGGTGTGTGAGGAAGGAGGGAGGGGTTTTCAGAGGGGTCACAGAACCATGACAGAGTCAGGGAAGCTTAAGAAATCAAATCATCTTGCAAAGAAGATGTTTTCTGTAAGAAGCAGGAAAAAGGAGAAAGAAATTCAAGAAGCTCAAAAAATATACATTCCTTAAAAATTGTCTGAAGACTGGATTTTGCAAAATGCTATATAATTCTACCCAATAAAATGTGCATTCTTCCTCATGTAAGCAAAATTTTATTTGCCTTCCATTTTTTTAAACAACATTCATGTTTTAATCATTAAATAAAATAACTTAAATTGTAACATTATTGCCAAAATTTATTACCTGGACAAGATTGAGATTTAAGAAATTTATTGCCATGATGTCAGCAATGGTTTCTAATTTATAAGACTTTGGAGTAGACATTAGCACGGTTATTATTTCCTCTAATGCCTTACCTCACCAGCCCAGTAACATTCAGGAAATCCAAAAGACAAAGGAGAAAGAGTAGTCTTGAAAGCTAAAAATAGTCGTTGAAAACTGATGCAATCGTGTAATAAAATATGGCCCAATAACTTACATGATGTGTGTAGTGTCTGCTAAAGCAATTAGAGTCCATGTAGTGAGTTCATGTATTGCTAAACATGAATAACTATTTCAGCACAAGTAAATCGAAGAAGCTATGTACTTTAATTATGCCCACAGGCTTTGGGATCTCAGGTCTTAATATTTGCATACGTGATCTATTTAACATTTTTATAAAGCAGAAAATCATTGGGTAGCAACCAGATTTCCAAAGACCTTTTGAGTAGAACCTAACCATGAACTATGTAATATATTACATATAGATAGGAAATTAACACACAATTATATTGTGACAGAGTTTTTACACAGTGATTAAATATCATCATATGTTTATAGGTCTTTCTCATCAGAAAATGGAAATGGCAGCATTAGATGTACCCAACATGCTAGAGGGGGATATTTACAAATTTAAAGATTTCTTCTTTTAATTAATTATGTATATACATCAGTTTATGAGAATTTGTTTAATTGCAAGTGTATGTTGGTGCCTAGAGAAATCCCATTCCTTAGATCTGGAGTATAGGTGGCATGTTTGATATGGGTACTGTGAACTGAACTTGGTTCCTTTGCAAGAGCAGTGTTCCCTAACCATTTAGTTGTCTCTCCAGCCTAACAGGAATTCATTTTTTAATGAGCACTTAAAAATCTTTGAATAATACATTTTGAATACAGTCTTACTCCTTACAACTCCTTCCAAATCCTTCACCTGTTCCCTAGTCACTCAACTTCATGTTCTTTCTCTCTCTTAAAAATAAAACAAAAACCAGGAGCAAAACACACACACACACACACACACACACACACACACACACACACATTAAAAAACGTGGAATCTGTTTGTTGGCCAGCTACTCCTGAACATGCAGTGTGCCCTGATTGCTGATATACACAATGCCACTGAGTTGAAGAAAACTATCCCAGCAGGTACCAATTGCAAATATTGTTGTGGCTGGAGGTGGGACTTTGTGCCCACTTCTGCTTCTCTGTGCTGGGATTTTGTCTGGTTTGAACCTGTGCATCCTGTCACAAATCTGTGAGTTCGTAAATGCATCTGCCCTGTTGTTTCTGGAAAACACTCTTCTCAGTCTTTCTGCCTCCTCTTCATAGACCTCTCCTCTGAGCCTTGAGAAGAAGGGTATGATAAAGACAGCTCATTCAGGGCTGAATGCTTCAAAGACCCTCACTTTCTGCTAATAGTCTAGTTGTGAATCTCTATGTTATGTACCATCTACTTCAAGATGAAGCTTCTCTAATGAGGGCTTAGCTATGCACTGATCCATTGACATGGGAATATGTCATTAGGAGTTATTTTATTGCTATGCTCACTTAACGGAATAAATGTGTCTTTTCCCTGCAGTTCATGACCTATCTATTCTTAGGTTCATGATCTTATTACCAGTGTTAGTATGGATTCCATATCATGAAGCAGGCCTTAAATCCGATGGAAAAGTAGTGGTTATTCACATAACATTTGTGCTACTATTTCAACAGAGGGTGTATCTTGCAAATGGTCACCAGAGATGAGATTGGTTATCATTTTTCTCCCCTGGTAACATTCTTGGTGCCTTACAGCACAGTGGATGCTATTCAAAAAGGGGGGCAAAGCTTTGACTTGAGTACTAACTAGATTTCTCCAGGTGTGATGATATAAGTAAGTGGTATATTTCGCAATAGGAGCTTGCTATCGAGTTGTGGTGGGTAACCAAGAGCATTGGCAGTAGCCTATAATATTTGGGAGAGGGTCCAAGAGAGTTCTTGGCCAAGACCCAAAAAGTCACAACCTATTCCTGGAACTGGTGTTTGTACTTGGTAGCATATGATATCTATTTGGGACATGGTCTCCCCCATTATATGGTAACTCTTTTTAAATTTCTTTTATATATGCACATATTTTAGGAAGCTTCAACAGCAGTAAGTTTCCATATCACTTTTCCAAACACCTTTATGGTTAGCTGCCCCTTCCCGTAGCCTCTCCTCTGTCATGCCCTTCCCCCTCCATCCCCATTTAATTCTCCTGTTCTCATGTCCCTTCATCCCTTTATAACACTATATTCTGTTCATTAGAAGAACTCTCCCACAGCTTGATGTCTTACTAGCTACCTAAGATCTGTGGTTATTTTGAATGAAGCACATATCCAAAGCTTAAAATCTAACATACAGACATAAAGAAAGACAGGCAGTGTTTGCCTTTCTGTGTCCAGATCACTTCATTCATGATGGTTGTTTCTAGCTCCATCTATTTACATGAAAATCTCATAATTTCCTTTTTGCTTAACAACGAAATAACATTCCATTATATAAATATGTCATATTTTCATTATCCATTCACCAATTGATCAGCATCTAAGGTGTTTCCAATTTCTGGCTTCCAATTTCTGGCTATTACAAGTAGAGCAATAGCAAACATTGTCTGCAGTAAGATATAGCATTCATTGGGGATATCCCCAAAAGCTTGTATGTAGATCTATTTTCAACTTTTTGAGGAATCATCACACTAATTTAAATAGTGGCTTTATAAGTTTGCACATCTACCAGCAGTAGATGAGTGTTCCGTTTCCCCACATCATCACCAACATCTGCTACCATTTATTTTATTTATCTTGGCAATTCTTACTGGGATAAGATAAAATTCAAAGTAGTTTTATTTGCATTTATCAGAAAACAATGGATTTTTAAAAAGTAGTTCTTATCCATTTGTATTTGAATATTTGATGATGCTCTGTTTAGTTCTATACCCCATTTTCAGTTTGTGTTATTTACTTTCTTTGTCTTCAGTATTTTAATTATTTGTATGTTCTAAATATTAACTCTCATCAGATGTATAATTGCAAAGATTAATTGGTAAATAAATTGCGTATACTGCTGGAGTATTTGTGTCCTTTACTAAGTAATGAGCATTTTTTGAAGGTATCCTATTTAATAGTGTTGAGATTTTTAGAAATTCTCCATTTTTATCTTTCCTTGTTATTTGACACACAATCTGAGGTGACCCAGGCCAAACTCAAACTTACCATGCAGCCAAGGATAACCTTGTACTTGTGATCTTCCTGCCTCCATCTCCCAACTGTTATGATTATGGATGTCCAATGTCAGTAATATGTCTTAACAAATTGTCATCTACCTTTGTTTAGGAAAAAAACTCATTTATTAAGAAAATCAACATTTTTGTACTCTGAAGGTTTTTTGTTCCAATAGAACTTTTCAAGTACACTTACATCCAGCAAGAGGAAAGAATAATTTCAATGTTCTATGGGAGATCAAATATATATATTATAAAAATCCATACTAATTTTTACTTGTAAATATATAAAGACATTTGCCCTGTGGCATGAGAAATTTCTGTAAGCAAGAGACATAATGATTTTATCTTAGTGAAAAATGAAGTTTTAGGATAAATTATATTTTGTGTAATACCACAACATATTTTTACATTAAAAGTGAGATTTATTCAGTTACAGATGAGGAATCTAAGTTTTAGAAAGGTTTAGGGTCTTGCCTGAAGTCCAAAGCTAGCAAAAGGCATAGCCAGGAATAACACCCATTTTGTCCAATTTCAGCATCCTTGGACCTGTTTCTACAAGTAATGGGTATGGACTTCACACTACAAGTATGTGTATGCAAGTAACGTTATATAGTGCTCTCTACAAAAAGCAGATGTATATTCCATGACCACATCTCACTGGAGTGAAAAGAAAACTTTATGCATTTGCAGCGCTGTAGAATCCTATAAGAACAGAGACCATTTGTATAAGAGACGTTCAGAAATATAAGTAGCAGTATGCTTAAAGGGAAGATATTTTTGTCAGCAGGAGGAGTGATTAATTTAGTATTTATTTATGGAGTTAAACAAGAAGAAAGCAAGTTCTGAGCATATTATCTGACACCATGACCAAGGGTCTCCTCTTAAACCCTGACTGATATGCTTAACCTCTGTTCCTTGGGAACCTAATCTTTGCTTTGTAAATCAAATACTACATGACATTGGACATTCACCTCCTCTACCTTGACATTGCCTGATTAACTTGGACATATGATCCTGGACATTATGTATTTCATATTTTGAAAGGATGGCTTCTCTATGTTGGTGGATGTAATAAAATATCTATGAGTAAAAGAAACAATAGCATTTCTACCATTTTTTCCACCACTTTTCCCAGTATTTCCTCCAACTTTTAACAAATATTCTTACTTCCTGATTTTATAGTATTTTATTTGATTTGTGCAATGTGTAGAAATAACCTCCCAAATATACATTTTCCTCTAGTTTCTAATTTTAATAAAAATACATGAAATCAAACTATTACTTATAAATCCTTTTATGTCTTTATTAGTCTAAGTTCATAATTGTCATATTGTATATTTGGTGTTAAAGTGTATAAGTAAGGTTAGATATCTGGTGATGTACATAACCATAATTAAATAATAATGTAGTATGACTTTCATATCACATCAAGAAATTGGACAACGTAACAACTTGTTTTAAATATGCATATTCTTTGAGTGATCATATAAACAGCATTAAAAGAAAAATAACCTGTTACTTATTTTTCTGCATTAAAATGCCTTATATAAATTTTACAGTTATTGTCCTGATAAAACTGTAAGCTTAAATATTCATATTAAAATTGACTTTGGGGGCCTAGTGGTTCAAAGATAAGATATGACCACAAAAATTTGAATCTGATTATTTGCCAAGCTGGGCTTGGTGCCTAGATCACCAACAATTCCTGCTATAACTGTACAATTCTCAGAAAAGCCATAAATTATTGCACAGTATGAATTTTAGGACGAAGCTAAAGAGTCATCATTGCTAGAGGACAGCTGATACAAAATAGCAAATCAATGAAAAGCAAAAGCCATACAGGTAATTCATGGTCACTATAATGAAACTACAGAATGCTCTGGTTTCTGTCCTTTAGCACTTTTCTCTGTGATGCCAAGTGGGTTCTAAGAGTTATAATTTGAAACCCTGCCATTAGCTCCATCAGAAATATTAAATGTTAAAGCAATGCTTATTGACCATAAAATGAATATCATTTGCTATTATAAGTTAGAAAATACTTTTATGTGACTAGTAGAAAAATTGCCAGTGCCACTATTTTATTTTAGCCTACAGACAAGTTAATGCCGTACTGGAAAAAAGCATACATATTCTGACCTAATTAATACCCAGGTCACCCATGGATGTAGAGCACCAGAAATGCTCCTGAGTTTACTCAACTGTCACAAATATTTAACATGATACATTCTGACAGGTGTAGCATACCTGTTACACCTATGCTAACCTGGGACATAAACATAGTTCTGTATGTAGTTAAAAGTTTGTTCCTTTCTCTGGGTACATGACCTCCCCAACGAGATGACCTGTGTGTTCAAAGAAACAAACGTGTTAGTCGTCTCTTGATACCACCAACAGGCAAACTCTGCCTAAAGCACAGGGGTTCCCCGGTGGAGCGATAAGGATGATTTCATGGCCTTCCTAGGTAATTAAGTCTTATAAAATTACAGGAGATGCATGTAAGTTGCCCAGAGAACAGAGTAGGGGAATCAACTGCTGTAGCAGGAATCTTAAAAGTTCTTATTAATAAAATCAACCTGAGGCAGGTATTGGGGTGAATGCTGGAAAATCAGAGAAGCAGAACAAGCCACAGCTTCCTTACCTTGCCAGTTTCTCAGCTGATCCTATTTCCTCAGACTGGAAGCTTCTATGTCCTCATCCCAATGGCTCTCAGCTGAACTGCTGCTCGAAAGCCTAAAAGCTTAAGCAGCCAAAATGCTGCTAGTTTCTGGCCCTCCCGCCTTATATTCCTTTCTGCTTTCAGCCATCACTCCCTGGGATTAAAGGCTTGCTTTTTGGGATTAAAGGCTTGAGTCATCATTCTTGCTGTATCCTTGAACACATGGATTTCTGCCTCTGGAATGCTAGGATTAAAGGCGTGTGCTACCACTGCCTATCCTAAGTATCTAGTGGCTTTTCTGTTCTCTGACCCCAGATAAGTTTATTAGGGTATACAATATTTTGGGGAACACAATACCACCACAGACTGCTGTGGCTAAGTACTTTTGAATTGATTGTGTAGACAGAAAATAAGATATAAATTATCTAGAAATGTAATCTAATTGTTATTTTTTTTTCTATCCAGGAAGAAAACGAGTCATTTCACATAAACCCAAATTTTGTTTCCCTAAGAGTCATTTGCACAGATCTTACTTGGCATACCTGACAAAATTAAAAAGTTACATTATTCCTACCATAATAAATCCTGTTCTTTGGCCTTCATTGGTACCTCTTTGCTTGCAGCATGCTCACAGCTACCAAACAAACAAACAAACTAGCAAACAAACAAACACCCAAAACCCATCAAACTGACTAGCTATTTGGCTAGTATTAGCCCTTTCAACCCATTCACAACATTTTGTCATCTCTAAAGTTTAGACAAACAGTACTCTTTGTTGTGTGTGAATACTCAACTTCCTTTTGACTTATTGACATGTTGAAGACACTTCTTTTAGAAATAAACAAAACCTCTCTTTTGTTTTACTCTGCAGGACAACATTTTTAAACTGCAAGACTCACATTTCGAAAATGGTCGTGGGAAGAGTCCTTATGACCCCAAACTGCTGACAGCTTCTCTTCTAATAGGTATGTAGCCAATGATCAACTACATGGTGAATCTGCTGTAACCAATGTCAAGGTGGTCTGTTCCTTTCACCTGTCAAGATTTGTCATTCTTATTCATACAATTTCAGGAGGAGAGCTTCTGCTATGCTGTCCACAATAATTTTTATAGGAAATAAAAAACATCACTAATTGTTGATTGTGATTGCCCTACAGTTTAGTTATATCTTGACAATAGTTGGCTCAAACATTATGCATCCTTTGTTGAACTTTAATTTTGCTTTTGTAAGTATGATTTCATTTTTATTTAATGAAAAAAATAAATAAAAATTTTGAGATATGATTAAGAAAGAATGGCGTTCAGTGTATCATGAAAATTGCACTTCAAGACACCACTGTTTCAACATTTGGACAACTTCTTCAGCACCATCAAGCCAAGTAGTGGTATAGTTGGCAGAGACTCCCTTGATGTATTTTGTTTGACTCACTGGAGTATCTTGTCATATAAGCCAGCCTAAGGAAAATAATCTGTCATCATATTTTCTGGCTTTAGCATCTTCTTTGAGTAAACACTAACATGATGATTTAGGAGACTTTATCCTTTACTTTCATCTCTTTTCTTTCTTTCTTTCTTTCTTTCTTTCTTTCTTTCTTTCTTTCTTTCTTTCTTTCTCTCTCTTTCTTTTTCTTGTTTGTAGCATGAATCTTAAAGAGTCTTATTAATAAAACAAACCTAGGCCAGGTATTGGGGTGAACGCTGGAAGACCAGAGAGACAGAACAGGCCACAGCCACCACTGCCCAGCTTCTGCTATGACTTGCTATTAGCTCTAACCCCCAGACAACTTTATTTATTAACCTACAAATAAAATCACATTTCAGTGCAAATGAAATCCCACCATACGTGTCTGTCTCTGCTGCCGAGAACTGGAGAGTGCTTACAGTGCAGAAGACCAACACAGGGGCAGAAGTGGAGACTGCTTACAGTGCAAAAGACCAACGCAGGGGGCAGAGGCGGGAGTGTTGGTCTGTACTGAAAGGGAAGAACTTTTAGTCTCTCACCCATCAGAAACTGGACTTAACTCAATCGAAGCTAAAAGTAGGGAACCATGAACGTGTTCTTCACTCCAAGCTCCCTCCACTGCTTTACTTGAAGAGTTTTCATTCTCTGTGCCTTTTCAGTTAAATGTATCAACAACCCTATACACATTACATTTGTATACTTTTTTCTTTTTCATAAAATGTTGAAATGAAAAATGATGAAAGTTTTCAGACATCAAAGTTTAGAACTTTTAAAGGTAAATTAGTGCTTAGCTCATTTTGCATAAGTTTAATAATATTTTCCATTTCTTCTCTTGTAAAAAATACTTTTATACTCAAGAAAATTAAACTCTAGTCATAGACACAACTGTATTAACCATAGAGCTATATATCCATTACTGTCCAGTGTTTACTTTATCACTAATCTTTGCTCTATTTAGAATAAAACATTGCATTATAAATTACCTCTTCTATAACTTTTCAATCTAGATAATTTCAGCCCATTTGATCCTTTTATAGAGCATTTTAAAAGGACTTTTTAAACCTGAAGGAAAGCTGCATACTTAGCAAATGTATAATTTTCCTATTCATGGGCAACCTGGTGTTTACATGTGCATGCCTTCCTCATGCATACATGCTGAAATTTGAAAACTGTCTTAAACAATGAGGGGAAACCATGCCTTGCTCTAACTTGTAACCTGTATTTATTTAAATTGCACACTAAAATGAGAAATATTACTCAAAAAGCAGTCTGTAAAAGTGTGCCTAAAGCTGCATTAGCTTGTGGTATGTTCCTCTGAAGGGATTTGCTTATTTATTTTATTATTCCACTGAGAAAGGCTGATGACAGTCAGTATTACATAGCTCATATGGTATGCAACCACACAAAGTCCACGAAGGAAAAGAAACTCCCAAGTTTGGGTTTCTATTAGGATTTCTTTGAAAAAGATGTATAGGTTGATGAAAAGGAGAAAAGAATGAGTGAAGTTCAGCAAGAGGATATGTGGCTGAGAAGAAACAAGGGACCCTTCAGAACACAAGCTTTCCCTGCAAGTCCAGACCTAACACACTCACCACAGCGGATGTGGTTGTCACTTTCAGAGCAGTGAAGTACTTACTAATAAAGCCAAAGGAATCAGTTCTGAATCAGTTAAAACAAGATGCAGAAATAACAACAGCTCCTCCCACATTTGCTAAAACCCCCTAAACTCTCCACAATGACATTCTAAAAGGTTTAAATATTTCTCTATCTAGCGTGTTGGGGTACGTCAGAGAGCCAGCAGTTGTGTGTGGAGGTCAGAGGACAATGTTAGGGGTTGCTTCTCTCCTTCCCCTGTGTGAATCCTGGGGATTGAACTCGGGTGGACAGACAGACTGGCGGCAAGTGCTTGCTTTATCCACCCATCCGTCATTGCAGCCCATGCAACACCATTTTAATTCAAGAGCTGTAACTTTCTTTGTTGTGGCTATTTGCTCTGGCAGAATATTACAAATTCTCCCTCTCATAGTACATAAAATCCATTTTATTGGCTTTTTGGGCATTTTCTTTTATACTACTTTAACATGAATGTTCACTGTTTTATGGGTTTTTTGAACATAAATATTTTCTACATTAACCAAACTTTCTTTTATTAAGAAATTTTTTTATTCATTTTTTATACCAACCACAGATTCCCCTGTCTTCCATCCTCCTGCTCCCACCCCCAGTATTCCTCCCCAACCCATCCCCCATTCCCTCCTCCGAAAAGGTAAGGCCTCCCTTGGGGAGTCAGCAAGCCTGGTACATTCAGCTGAGGCAGGTCCAAGCCCCTCCCCCTGCATCAAGGCTATGTAGGGCATCCCACCATAGGGAATGGGCTCCAGAAAGCCAGCTCATGCACCAGGAATAGATCCTGATCCTACTGCCAGAGGACCCCTTAATGAATAGAACTAGAAAATACCATCCTGGGTGAGGTAACCCAGACACAGAAAGACAAACATGGTATGTACTCACTCATAAGTGGATACTAGATGTAAAGCAAAGGATAACCAGACTGCAACCCACAACTCCAGAGAAGCTAGCTAACACGGAGGACCTAAGAGGGATGCATGGATCACCCTAGGAAGGAGAAATAGATGAGATCTCCTGAGTAAACTGGAGAAAGTGGGGTAATGGAGGGATGAGAACATAAGGGAATGAGAAGGCCAAGCTTAACCAAACTTTTGAATATATAGTACTAACCACCTCAGAAATGCAGAGAGGGTGATGTATACGTGAGAAGCCAGCCACATGAACGTTCTAGCCTCTCACATAACTTGAGGAGTCCTCCTCATTTCAGCACATGAAAGAGAAAGGCTAAGGCACCCTTCTCCAAATCTAGGTTTCACTCAAAACATCTGTGAACTGTCTCAGCAGAAGGTATTTGTAGTACTTGCAATGCCACTACGAAGTTGTTCCAACCAATAGGAAATGTTAAAAACCAACAGACAGTTCAAAGTTTAGCTCACACAAACTATGAAAGTTTAGCATAATCTCTTTGCAAAATGCCATGGGTTGTTAAATGTTGACTATCGACAACTCGATTTTTTTTTCTTGCCAAATGCTGCCAAAAGTAGATACCAAAAGTGCCCAAATCCAATGACATTCTCTAATTTCTTCAAGCCACCGTAATAAAGTTAATTTGTCAATCTTTTAAAATAATAAAAGTATTGCAGAGTTTATTTTAAAATATCTCAGTTCTTCCACCTGCACATATTTTTCAACTTTGTTTAAAATATCCTTATTAAAGATAGCATTTGCTCCCCTGCTCAGCATAAATACCAGGTGTGAACAGAGCACAAGAATAAAACCCAGTACTTTCTGCACTAATTAAATAGTAACTCACATTTTCATGATATGAAGGAATAGCCAACTTGAGAGCAATTTCATTTTCTTATTGAAATCTTTTCCAGGCACTGCAGCACTAATAATTTAGAAATATTCCATCAAGAAGGGACATTACTGAGATCTATTTCAAAGGGCTGAGGTTTTCACTCAGGTGTATATCTTCAAACTGGAACTTTGCCTTGCTTCTAGAAAGAACATGTTTTGACATTTAAAAAAAATGCTCTCAATGGGTATTAGAACAGGCAAGGTATTCCCTAATATGATTAGATATAACTAAGGATATTATTTGAACCTCTCTGAGCTTCAGTTCCCTGATATATAAAAGAGTATGCTACGCGAATTCCACTAGCTTCTTGGGAGAACTAAACAGTGCAATGTAATAGAGTGCTGCTATGAGAGTGTATGTGCATTTCTGGAGTTCATGTGAACAAACAGAAAGACATCATGATAGCTGTCTATGAGGAAGCTTGGAAGCATGACAGGTGCCTTATAAATTTTATGTTTTCGGTTTTGTGCCATGTGAACACATCGCTGCAGAAAAGCATCAGCTTTAAGAGAACCGCTCAGGGAACAAAGTCTGCATGTCTGTGTTGCTACAGAGACATGGCCGGTAGGGGAGAGTGGTGTCAAGCTTTCTCTGGGTCCTACCCCTGCACAATGGGTCTCATTCCTGCAGTGTGGGTTGCGGATGGAAAGCAGGGGGAGAGATAAACTTCTCTTCTTCTGTTTCTTATTACCCACTACTCAGAGTAGAATTTACTTAAGGTGTTAACAACATAATAGCCTCGTCTTTAGGTTTATTTGATATCTGCTCACATTCACGTCACACTCCTCACCTGTGCCAGAAATGCTGCATTTTCATCAGGAAATTTATTTTTCCTTCTTCAGTTTCTTCTCACCACACCCTTCTTAGGAATTGTAATCTAAGACATTAGCTGATCTAAGCCACATTGTTCCTTCGTTTTGAGCTGTGAACAGAAATTCTAGAGTATGTGTGAACTTTTGTTTTTAATACATGCTTCTTGGAGAACTCAGCCATGGTGAATGTGGAGGTCACAAAGCTGTTTTCATTCATGCCTGTAAATTATACTTTCCTTAGACACAGTTTCAAAGGTTCCAGTTAAGACAGAATGGATGTGTACTCAAATAGTCATCTTGGTCTTTGGTACATTCTAGACAGTTTAGGTATATCTGTCAACACTGTGTAATCATCATCTAATGTATTATTTTTGAGCCATCAACCTTCCTCTGTGCTATTTCTTTATATACATACTTCAAGATCTTGCTGGTTAGACAGAGTGTCTATAACCTTCAGTATGTTACTGAACCATCAACTTAACAAAAGTGGACACATTTCATGTCTTTTTTTCACTAGTGGCTTATTGTACATAGAGAGCTCAAGAGTATGTATTAACAGTATTACCACTCAAAACAGAAATACACACACACACACACACACACACACACACACACACACACACATATCACCTCATGTTTTCAATAATGTGTATCAAAAAGTACATATTAACACTATGTTCAAGAATTAACATTTATTTGATGACTTTGTAAATAACTTAGAAATGAGAAAACTACAATTAGTAGAATCTGTTGTCACTATTATAGTTACCTGTTTCCCAAATAAACCCGTCAAGCCATTGCACATTATGAACAGTCAATAATACCCATATAATTTTAGGAAGTCACAAACTATGACATACCTTTAGTACTTCCTGGTAGTGTTCAAATGTGTTAACTGGCACAGACAAGGGGTTGGTGTATACTTTTGCTTACCAACATCAAGCAATAAAGTAAGAGTAGGCCATTTCGCCAACTAGACTATCAGTCAAAATAAGAAAGGTGTTATGTCACATTTTCTATATAACAATCACCTATGGTAAGAACCCTCATAGACATCTCAGCAGGGAATTGTATCTAAGGCTGAAAGCAAGAAACAGCTACTGACAATGAGCATGGACAAGAAGAGATCTCGCCCTGTAACGCCTCCTAATTACTTGATATCATCCGGCTCAAAAAACTAACTCTGGCTTTTGCAAAAAGTAGTATTTGGGTGATTTCTCATGGCTGCAGGCAACTGATACCTAAACCTCAGCCTCTCGTTTGTTCAGAGTCGATTTTTAAATTTAATTATCTTCTCAGTAAAAAATTGAGCTCTTCTGCTCTGTTCAAACCATCTTCCCCTGTTGTGAAAATAGAAAGAAAATAAGTGTCTGCTTCGGACTCTTTCTCTGATGCTGAGTTTTTTCATCTTTGAATAACAGTGAACAAGGGAAGTAATATAATCCAGATAACATGTAAGAGAACCAAATACCTCCCTATAGCCAGAGACATTTGTTGTTACCAGCTTCTCAACTCTCTTCTG
This sequence comes from Peromyscus melanophrys, assembly GCA_902168415.1. Classification (NCBI taxonomy): domain Eukaryota; kingdom Metazoa; phylum Chordata; class Mammalia; order Rodentia; family Cricetidae; genus Peromyscus; species Peromyscus melanophrys. Next base: position 30,895 of record CABHPR010150494.1, on the reverse strand, counting down.
AGTCTTCACATGTGACAGAAGCAGTAATTCTATATTTCATTTACTTTAGAGCTAACTGGCAAAAAGATGCTCACTGCATTGTATTCTTTATCACGTCTCGTGCAGGATCCTGTTGGGTGTGATCAACTGACATTAAGTTGTTCAGATCATCTGTTTATAATTGTATTTTCACCTGTCATGATTTTCATCACATAACATGCTTCCTCAGCAGCAAAGTTCAGAAAATAATTTTATACCTTGGAAATGTCAAGACAAAGAGAGCATGTCATCCCCTCACAGGATTCTTGTAGGGCCACTTCTAGAAGTTTCCACACACAAATTTGATGTTTGGTTTGGAAGCCTAGCCTTTACTTGCTGGGCCATCCCTCCAACCTGTCACATACAATTTCAACCACCATCCTCTTGTTCTCAGTGATCACAAAAATATATGTGATATGTGTTTACCAATACCTTGTTAAAGTTTAAGGTATTAATTTTGATGAAAATATTAAAATGCTTAAATATAGATGAATTATAAGATATCAATAAGCATTTAAATATTCCAAAAACCTTCAAGGTGAATGAGTACTTTCTTCATAATAGTGTTGGATTTCTGTCTGGCAAAATATTACAGTCCTAGCTTATGAGAATAAGTTATATTTGCACTTAGCACTTCATTGAGTAAAGAATGAACAAGGTACTTTGGAATTCCAAAGATGCCGTATGTAGGATGGATGACTTGTGAGTACTCTTAATTGTATTGTTAGTTTAATTAGTAACTTGTGATAAATTACTGTCTAACTCATAATGTGTTCATCTTGAGTTATAGCAATCTAAAGAAAATAATCAATTTTAAGTTCATTTGTCAAAAATAAAAAGATAGGCAGTTTTAAAGTGATTTTTTTCCTCTGCCTAGTCTCCAATGTTCTAGAGATCCCTCTCAAAGTCCGTGAAACAGTTCAGTAAACTAGACATGGTGACTCACACTTTTAATCCTAGCCATCTGGAGGCAGAGGAGCTATGAGTTCAAGGCCAGCCTGGTCTGCAGGACTTCTAGGCCAGCCAGGGTTTCATAGTAACACCGTCTCTAAAAAAACAAAACAAAACCAACCAAACAACACACAAAACTGCAGAAAGGCAAAGTTCTAGTGAAATGGTTGATTTGGGTTAGAGAATATCTAGTTTGTTACAAAGCATACATGAGTAGAAACTGAATATATAACTAAAGAATAACATGTAAGAGAACATTAACTCATCCTAATAATCAAAAAATATTATTAATGATTTTAAATGCTTGTGGGTTATTTGTAGAAACGTATCACTTTAGTTGTTTTGCTTGGTAAATACAGCAGTTAACTCTAAGCAATTTAGTACTTATGTGTTATCTAGAAGAAGGAATCTGAGGTCTCAATGACAGAAGACATAAATTCTACAGAGTTCATTTAATTGAAAGGTGGTATGATTTAGTATAATAGCCTTAGAATTAAACAGGTCTGGAATTGAACCTTCACCTCGGCTTCCCTAACGATTATGCTGAACAACCTTGGCCTTCCTGAATGTACAACAGAGGCAATATTATTTTTCTCTCAGGGATGTTGACAGAGTTGAATGAGATCATTAGAAGCGTCAAGGCCAAGCCTGGGTGCCTGACAAGCACAGAATGGTATTCAGTTCATGGAAGTTCTCATCTTGTCCTTCTGTTTCTGTCTGTGCCTTTTCCTTTCTACCTCCTGGAAATTGCTTCCACTATTAAACTATGACTGAGGGTCCATACGGTTTCAGGAGTAAAGCATCAATAGTCAAGGAATCAGGAACTCAGTGGGTTCAAACCAGGAGTTCCAGTTTTGCTTACTCTTCAAAAGTAGTTTGTTAAATCTGAAGGCCTGCTGTGGATGTAGGTTTGGACTTTATAATACCTTACACTAGTTTGAAATACGTTCTATACTGGAAGCTTTAAAAAATAAAACGTCAGCTTGGGATATGGCTGAGTAGACAAAGGAATAGTTGGGCAAATGTGAAGCCACAGAAAACGGTGCTGAGGCTGCAGGGATTACCTGCAGTCCCAGCACACAGTGGGCAGAGTCGGGAGAACTCGGGAGAGCTGGCTAGCTAAAAGCTCCGGAATGATAAACTCCAGGTTCAGCAGGACTCTGCCTCAGTAAGAGCAGAGTGAAGAGCAATGGAGTCCACCACCTGAGGTCAACTTCAAGACTCCACACACTTAAACAAGTGTGTACCTACACACAGGCACACACACCAATGCACATGTAAAAATTAAATTTAAAAAAAGCAAGAAAAAATTTCAAAGAAAAATTACTTTTTACAGTAAAATCTCATTTATCAGAGCCTATTGGAAAATAGTTCATCAAACATTTAATTACCATCAAAATAAGTTATAAACATGACTAAATATCTCATCATGAAAAATAAGGTTATTTGAGCAGAAAGAGGCTTACCCATGTAAAAACAAACCGTGTCATGAATATAGTTTTCACTCTTGAATTTTTTTATTTCATCAATGAGGAAAATGCTAAAACTTGATGTTTAGCTATATTCACCGAATCAGACTTTATTCTTTTTTACCAACTTGTTACTGAATGAGTAACACATGGATGATCATTTGATAGGACCCTCCTTTCAGGACATGTGGATGAAATACTAACTGCTTTGCATGATGATGGAATAACATTAGTTGTAACATGAAAATTATATTGTTGCTGTTTAATTTTCTTGCCTCCCTTCAGTTAAATAATACGTGCTCGGTTTCCTTCTGTCTCAATGTAGATGGTGAGCTGTACTCTGGAACCGCCGCTGATTTCATGGGCCGAGACTTCGCTATCTTCCGAACGCTGGGGCACCACCACCCCATCAGGACCGAGCAGCACGACTCCCGGTGGCTCAACGGTAGGTTGGATGTGCCAGAACACAGGGCGGAACACATCACCGATTGTCACTGGAAAGATTTCCTTTTACTGGGACGTACAGATACTCTAGATTCAGTCTACTGTTAAGATAATGGTGATGACCTCACCACTGTGGGTGTGAGAAAACTGGAAAAGGCAAAAGGAGATTAAAAACTGAGGAAATATTTCCTGCCAAATGTGAAGTTTCTCAGTAGTCAGCTATGGGAAGAAAGGATCAGGCCTGAAGCTACGGAAGGGAGGCAATGGAAAAAGATAACTGTCTTCTAGGGACTCCCCAGCCAACCTGGGGGATTAGTTGTTCTCCAGATCTCTGGTCACTGCTTTGAGAGCATCATCCTAAGCCTTGACATCCAAAATTGTTTTTCCCTGCTAAGTACATTACATTTTAATGCTTTCAAAATTTCAAACGACTCTTACATCTCTCAAACAAACAAAATACAACCACTACTTTACTTTATAGGCAAGGAAATGAATGCCTACATATACCTAACCCAATGTAGTTTTGTCTCGGTTTCCCCCACGTCAAGAACTCGTCCAAGTGCTTGAGAAGTAGATGCTTTCTGTAATTTGTACTTTTTCTTAGTATTTAAATCATTTTAGCATTATATAAAAGGTACAAGATGTACAAGTTTAAATAAGCAAAAAGATTGTCATTTAGATTATAAATCATCCTTATATATCTTCCTATCCAGTTTAATTAATTTTTGCTTATTGACTTACACACAGTAGTCAAATATTTATAATAATCTCCATGATATTATGAGAGTAGCTTTTGTAACTTAATCTAAAATTTGTATTTCTGCTTTCTCAATCACGTGAGATAATGTTGCCAGTTCCTAGTGTCCCATGTTTGGAGTTGAACTTGGTTCCACACACTTCCCTAATGAGTGTAAGTTTACGGTGTACACTCATCTACACTTTCCATAGGATGCTGGACTGTCTTTCTCCGAACATCGGCAGGACTTTTTCTGGGAAGAACTAAGCCCTTGTCACTGTTCTCTGATCCCTCCGTCTGGTTCTTTTAAACTGGCACCCACCTCTGGATCTCAGTGAAACTTCAGGGGAATGTGGAATCTTTATGACAGTTTTGGTAAATATCTTGCTTCAAAGTCATCATTCAGAGCATAAAAGAGGCCTCCAGTCACCCAAGTCTGCATCTCTTTCCTCCTGTGGCAAGGCTTCCAGTTGTACTATTTCTCATGGTTAGGAACAGAGACACAGACCCTATCTCAGTCATGTGATCTTCTTGCCTTTTTTTTTCTTAATTGAATTGCTACTTCTCCTAAATGACCGAATTTACATTTATTTTATTGTTACTATCTCTTAGTGTTTTCTTTACCATTGTGTGTGTGTGAGAGAGAGACAGAGAGACAGAGAGAGAGTACTCTGTGGAGTCAGAAAACTTGAAGGAGTTTGTTATCATCCTCCAACCTGTGAGAGCTGAAATGAAACTCAGGACACCACACTTGGAAGAAACCACAGAAAGCACCCTTACCCCGTCATCTATCCAGCACTCTTGCATTCCTTTTTGCCATGACAACTTCCCATGACTTGAAACTTTGATCCATTATCCCATTCAATCTGCTTCTTTTATGTGTGCTCAAGTTCACTCTGCCTGGGATCCTTTATCCTCAAGATTTTCACCACTGTTAACTGATTTCAACTTAGCTTTACTCCAACAGTCTACTCCATGCCTTTCTTCGAAGTCCACCCCTGAGTCTCTGTAGCTTTTCATCCAGCTCTGTTAGAACCCGCCCTGCAGTATTTTCCACTATACATGACCACATTCTCCAAGCAATCACTTCTCTGTGTCACTCAATTCTTGCTCTCCAAAACTTCTTTTAGCTTTGGCTTCAGTTACTAATTGTTGATTTAAATACAGAAAATGATGAAGATCATTCATGGCTGAGTACAACCTCATAGTAATAGTAATACTGGGTAATATTACCATAGTAATGATGGGTATTGGACATATAGTCAAATTTCCACCCTACTAGCAGCACCGGAATTATAATGATGCCTACGTGCTTTGAGAAGTTGGAAGTCCCAGTGAGCAACAGATGGCTGATGACTTGATGACAAGGGCATGTTTAAAACTCAAAAAGAAATAAAGAGAGAGAGGAAGAGAGAGAGAGAGAGAGAGAGAGAGAGAGAGAGAGAGAGAGAGAGAGAGAGAAGTAAAGAAAGAAAGAAAGAAAGAAAGAAAGAAAGAAAGAAAGAAAGAAAGAAAGAAAGAAAGAAAGAAAGAAAGAACTGTAGACTATCTACCACCAATCATTAGAGCTAACATGGTTTGGGAGGTGCAAAATTAGTAGGGAAACCCCTTGTTTAACATCACTATCTGGTCTGTTCTCAAATGGAAATATTTGTGTGGGAGAGAAAATGTTTGTTTTTTATTCAGGAACAAAGTGTCTTTGATCTATTAAGAACTCTAGGAGTCATACAGGCTCTCACTGTCCATGAGAAACAAAATCTGATTAGAAGATGGAATAACACAAAGGAGAGTGTAGTATCCATTTCATTTTTATGGCCTTAAGGAAAAAGTCATCAAGCTAAACCTGCTTTCATGCTGCACACACACACATGTTGACAGCTGAGTCTGAAGAATTTACACTGTGGGAAAACAGTCATTGTCCCCAGCCCTGTACTTCATCTCTGAAAATGTGTGGTTCATTTGAGAATTCAGTTATCAGTCTCTCAGCACTAAATGTGAGAACTGATTTTTCTTCCAAATTAACAGAAAGGTTCCAGCTGACAGGCTGCAGAAACCAGGTTGCTCTGAGTGCGGGGATGCCGACGTGTTCAAGACAAGGCTGGAGAACTGTGAAATGCAGGCTTTGAGAAATCAGATACCATTTCAAAAAAAAAAAATAGAAACATGATGTTTATATATTCATGCATAAAATGAATGAGTTCTGAGGCATCAGCATAGACTATAGATTCAACATTATTGCCAGATATAATGTATTGCCTTGTATGGTGTTTTTCAGGGGTCTTCAGGGCTATTGAATTAATTTGGGTGTGTATCTTACTGCATTTCCCCAATTAATTCACCTCTTTGGATGAACTAATGAATCAATTTTAGGTGACTTTTTATTTTTGCTCATGCTGAAGAAAAACAAAAATACAGTTATCAAGAATTAGATCTTGAATTATCATGATTTTTTAAGTACAACCTCACTACATTAACACTTTTAAAAAAAAACAACACACTTTTATAATTGTACCAATAAAGTTTTTAGTCCGGTTTGAACAAGAAAGAATTGAAAGAAATCATACTTTGACTAAAAAATTAAAATATATGAAAGCTATGTATGTTTTTACAAGTTAGTATATGATAGCTGTCCTCGTGTTTTAGAACAAACCCTAATTTAAGTTCCCTGGTGATTAAAATAACTTCTCGGTTCAGATATCTGTGGCATGAGTTTGACATGTGCAGAAAGCCAGGTTTTCTCTTGTGCTTCATAAACTCTCTCAATATGTTCCAGTTTCAAACTTCAATTCCAATTTCAGTTTCTAATAATTCAGAAATTAAGTTAACTTTTTCTATGTATATTTGTGGTTAGAAAACAAATTTCCGTAACTCTTGGGGCAATCATTCCTTAATATTTAGTGGGCTATCTAGTTACCGTACTCTTTAGCCATTCATTATGATAGATGGATGACTAGCCCGAATTATTATTTTTTATTTGATAAAAACTGTTTTCCACATTGTTCATGTCCTTGATTAATAATGGGATGCTGTATAATGAAAACCCATCAGCTTTAACATAACATTTCTCTTAGATTCTGCCCCTTCTCTGTGATGGAAAGGTAATACTGACTTCCTATAGTTACTATGAAACTAAAAGGGCCAGATAACATGTACAAAAAGCACAGATTCTGAACCTTCAGCAGTGTTCACATGTTAGCTAGCTCTGTCTTTTCCCATGCTGCTTCGGCCAGGGGATGCTGGGGAAATGTGTAGGGCTCCCTCTGTCAGTGGTTGCACTGGAGCAGGGTGAAAGGGCAACCTGGTCTGGCTTCGGGACAATGAAACCACACGGATCCGAGAGAGCCAAGGCCGGTGAACACAAACAGAACTAATTACATGCCCAGAGTGTGAGGCTTTCCCATTCATTTCAGGAAGACCTGTTTTCTTTTAGTGGAATTTCCTAACAGGATCGTGCCTGTGGATAAACTGACCCACTTGTTTTCTTTTCTTTTCTTTTTTCTTTTTTCCTTTTCTGTAATTGAAATGGTATGCAAGTCATCATCCAACTTCCTCTCACAGTCATACCAGGATGGTCTGCCCTCATTGGAATCAGCATAACTTCCTCTGTGGTCATGTTCTAGGATATTGCACATTCTCTAAAGATTCAAGTTTCTCCACAGGATGCATTTTTAGAAAAATAAAACCAAGAAACATGACTTCAAATAAACTACAAGAGCACAGATTAATATTGGAAACAGAGACCCAGTTTTGAATTGCCTGTAAAACACTTTTAATAAACAGTTTTAATTCTAACATGGTTGAAAACATAAACCATGTCAGAGGTCCAATTGAATTTTTCTTTAATAAGTAAAGAAACGAATAGCCTATTTTATATAATCTCAGAATTTTTCGTGATTTCATTTTGCATTGTTTCAGCGGTTTTAGTAAATGAGAGTATTTTTCTGACCATTGGAGGAAAGCTTCTGCATCAACCTGGCTTTGTGGTTGTATGAGAAGATGCCACATCCAGAAGCTGAAAATTCATTTAGTGAAAACAAACAAACAAACAAAATAACAAAACCACCAACAACAAAAATAACAAAGCAAAACAGAGACAACCAATTGGAGGACCCTTTACTGGGGAATGCTGCCCTTAGTTCCTAGTCTAGGGTTCAGGGCCAAGAGCTTCCTCTTCATGATTACATGCCTCTTGGTGTAGTCCCTGTGTAGGTCTTGTTTGGCACTCATGTTGAAACGTTATGACTGTAGCTTCCCTGACACACTGTGGAGATGCAATCTCATAGTGAGATGCTGTTCTTCAGACCCTTACAATCTTTCCATTCTCTCTTTTTAGGGTGATGCTCCCTGAGTCTTACATGTAGGAGGAGTAGTGTTATAGACAGATCAGTTGGGGGTGAATTAGACCTAAAATCATACATACAAATAACATTATCATTATTCTGACTGAGCACATTGTAATTTTATATTTAGGAATACACGCACACACACACATTCACACACATATATAAAAATAAAATTGGTGATATATATAACCAATTTAAAAAGAAGCCAGAGGCCATAAATTTGGAAGAGATCAAGGATGAGGGGGGTGAGGGAAGAGTGTGGGGGAACTAGGTACATGGGAAGGGTTGGGAAGAAAGAGAAAGGAGAAAATAATTTAATTTCAAATTTTATTTTAAAATGTTTAAAAAGAGACAACAAAGTCCCTTTAAATATCTGAAGCCTATATGAATGCAGTGGCAAAGATTCAGCCTTTCTTAACTTTTGATTTACATCTTCAGATAATTTCCTTCATTTTCTCAGTTGGCAAAGCTGGGCTGGCACAGTGCAATATCAGGAATAAGATTTTCATACATTTATTGTTAAATTTGAATAATTAGTCATATTTGTGCCTGAATATGCCTTCATAATCACCTATTATGTATTCTTAAGAACTGATTACCAGAAATATGTATCTATGAAATAGTATATATTTCACAATGGTATAATCTGTTTAATAAATAAATATATACTATAAAATTGTTCTAGTCTTTAAAGGATGAAAATTCACCAAAATTACTAAGCATGATTTTTTTTTAAAGAACTAAAAGTTACCAAATAACAACCTCACCAATTCCCATCACCAAAACTACATTAGTATAAGAAATATTCTTACCTTGAAGCAGTTTTCTTTGAATAAATCAATAAAGATGAATAATTATTTACAGTAAAACTTAACACTTTATCATAAATATGCCAGGGAATTGATTTATTTTCAATCCTTTATAAAACATACCTAACTAAAACTTTTAAGATATGCTATTTTAATATTTTGAATGATAGTCTAAAAAATATTGTTCTCAGATTTGGTGTATTGCCCAATTTTGAATGACTTATTGACAAGCTAATAGAACACTGAGAACAGAAAACAAAGTAAACAGTGTTATGCTCACTGAAAATACTCAGGTTTTTAATGAAAATTGCCTGAAACAAGACGAGATAATAGCTTAGAAACTTCTTGAACACCACTTCCTTTTCTTGCTCATTTGTCCACATCTCTCTCCCTCTTGGTTTACCCCCAGTTCGATGAATACTGCTCCTGTCTGCCCCAATTTCCTCTTCCAATGTCACTGCTTTTGGAGCCTGGTGGGCGTCAATAGGGATTTGCCGCTGACTCGGTAATCTGGGTCCTCTGTGCAGAGGCAACAAGAAGAGATTTACCCGCAGAAGTAGATACCAGGACAATGCCTGTAACCATGGTGTGATTGGCCTCTCTGACATGGCTCTCAAAAGCTTTCCCTCTGTGAGGACAGAAGCCGGTTTGCAAATTAATTAGTTTCTGGCGGCAGCTTGATTGTTGACCCAGGGTTTGTAGAGTGGAAAAACAATCAGATTAGTGTGCTCAGGGTAAAAGACCAGCGCATACTTGCGTGTGGCTTGCTCAGCTTTTGAAGCTATGAATGAAGTGAAACAAATTCCCTTCTGAGAACTCGGCAGAGGTTAAGTATGATGAGCCTGGAGATCCCAACAGCAGGGGCTGGGGAATTAACCAATTTTAGCTGGAGGAGGGGAACCGATGCCATCGAATATTAATGGCGTGGACAGTTACACAAGAAACAGCTACTTGTTACATTCTAATCATCATAAATATGAGGAATAATTTTACAATAGTATTGAATATTGTGTGTAGGCTTGACACAAATAATTTAAGAAAAGAGTTCAGAAGCTTTCGAAGTAGAAGGTATTTATTAGGAGCAAGATGATCTGATTATACACAGATGAAAAAAAGCTGTAAAATAACCTGTTTTTCAAGGTTAATAAAATATACACTTACCCTACTATTACTTGAGGTATAATCTTTAGGCATCTTATAAAAATTAATCAAAAAATGAGTCAAATAAATATTAACTTAGAAGGTATATATTCTATTTATTTTTATTCATTTTAGTCCAGATAATTATTCCTAAAAATATTATAGGAATAAAAATATCAAGACAAAAATTCTAAATGAAATGTTTGATAATTAAATTTTATTTTAATCAAAATGTATTATATCTTTTTTATAATTTACCTAACTCTTTAAGCCATGTATAATTTCCTTTTCCTAATAGGAACTATAGGTATCTCCCTAAATACAATGCTATTTCATGGCTATTACACTGCTTTTCCATTTGAAAAATTTACATCTTAATTTAAAACACATTAAATCCAGGTTTACTGTCTGCCAAGTCCTTTATTATATAATTCTAGAGCCTTTTTAATATTAAATGTTACCATAATCAACTCAAATACAGTTGATGATACTCAATTTTGCTAATTTTTTTTTTATTTTTAACTTTACCACTATCCCAGTGGATTTTAAACATTCCAATTGTGAACCCTGGAACATGTAAAGGCATACTTGTACTTATCGCAAGCCATATCACCCAGCTGCTTAGTTCTGGGTGCATGAAGTAAGAACTTCTTAAAGTAGCTGCCTCATGAGTCCTGAAGGTAAACTATATTAGTATATATCAGAGCCCCCCATAATTCCCTATGTGAATATGGGAAGAATTCCCTCTATGTCTTCTATGTACATGTGTTTTATAAAAAAGGTTTAGCAATATTCCATGTTGTTTTTCTGACACTGGATGAACTAGTCTATGTGGGTACCTAGAGACGAATGTGGTTATTATGGAAATGCTGCAGTAAGGTACCGCTGCGGACACACTCTACACCCTTCACACAGTACAGAAGACTGTCTCAGGTATCGTTGCTTTTCTTGATCTCTCACACTATTCTGTTTTATTTGATTTTGTTATATGAAGCACTTAGTGTGTTAGAGAGCAATGAATATTTTGCCTTAAAAAATAAACAATAAAATCATATTGTATTTAACAACATTATCAGGTAATTTTTTTTAAAAAAAGCAAGGAAAAACTTAAGAATAAATGTGTTCTTAATATTAGTTTAGCTCTAGTATATACAATACTTACTGCATAACTGCACCATTAAAATCATAGTCATTGATCATTGTCTAGTATGGGAAGACAGCAACTGCCTGCATAACTCTAGGAAAACTGTCTTTTCTGCTTCCATGTATTTTAACTTTTAGAGATATCCATCCATAGGACAGAGTGCTGTTAAGATAGGGGAGTTTCTCAAGATGCTATTTCATCTGTGCCTTAGATGAGCAAGGTGGGCAGCTGGCATAAACTATGCTCAAATGTCCCTTCCTCTTTAAAACAGCAAACAAACAACCAAATGTACCTTCTTCGTTTTCATATTATGAAGGTTGTGGATGAGTTAATTACAAAATGCATTTGGAAAAGTGACCATGGTCACCAAACACAAACAAAAACAACAAAATTCAGTTGATGTTAATTGGTTTCAGAAAACTAGGGTAATTTCCTATTGTACACTTTGACTGTAAGCTACCCCATAAACTACCTATTTCAGGGAAAGCAGTGGAAGAGACTTAAACCAATGCCTTTTCCTTAGACTGAGTCTGTAGGATTTCTTTTCAATGATGCCCATGCATTCTGGTGAAATCAATCAACTGCCCTTTACCTTCCAAGGAAAAGATCTTGAAACTGTTTACCTGACAATACTACTAAAGAATGTTTGTGTATATTAGGTGCTCTTACAAGGAGCATGTCAAGGTGTAATGTTGGAGTAGCCACGTGAGTGAATGAATTAGACAGACCTCTTTCCTCCCAAGTTCTCAGCAATACACTGCTTATCCCATGGAACTTTTGTGTCATACATATGTGGAGCATTTGAAACTGTATACATCTGATATTCTGATTATTTATAAGATATTAAGAAACAAGGATATCCTTTTGAATGTGAATTATGACGTCTTAGAGTAATTTAATAAATCAAATGGACACAATATTCTTCATTAGAAGCATACTCTTCATTATTTAGCATGATGATTTGTTAAATAATGACTATTTTTGGATTTAATGAAGGCTGACAGCATAAGGAATCCATCAAAATGGTGCCTCTTCAATATGTGTGTAAATTTGTCTACATTCATGTAAGCCAAATGCTCTCTTTTGTTCATTTAGTGGCTAATTATAAAGGATTCTAGGGCTTCCACATCAAAGAGAGCTACCCCTTTTATATATCCATAAAATTCTAACAAGAATTTTTCTTTTGGGATCCACAGAGCCTCTTCAGCTTCCCATATAATATTATTTAAATTATTACACAGTTTTGTTTTCAGCTTATAAGCTGTTCTATGGCCCATTTGGAAATCAGTGAACCTTTGTCTCATTTGTCCTAAAAGTTAAGCATTTCCAAGGCTGATATCAAGCTAATGTCAAACTTCTATAGAGTTAGTGCAAATTCACTAAGAAAAAAAATGAATGAGTTATACCTATCTGCTAAAAGAAGAACCCAAATCAAACAACAAGGAATAGATATGTGACTTGGTGGCCCAAGTCCTTAATTCCAGCACCTAGGAACCTGGCAGAGGCATGTAGAATTTTTGACTCTTAGATAGGTGCCAGTCTGGTCTCTATAGCTAGCTCTATACCATGTGGTATGTGTTTTGTGTGTGTGTGTGAGAGAGAGAGAGTGTATGTGTATGTATGGGAGAGTGTGTGTGTATGTGAGTGTGTATGAGTGTGAGTGTGTATGTGTGTGAGTGTATGTGCATGAGAGTGTGTGTGTGTGTGTATGCACATGAGTATATGAATTCTGAAGAAAGAAAATAAAGGGTGCTGATTATCACAAAACCTTACTTTGTGTAAATTAAAGGATAATCTAATTATAATAACTATTCACATTATTGAATATTTTACAAGATTAAGAAGGATCAACAAGACAATTGATCAATTGCATTAAGAATTTGATCAATTATTGTTAGGTTTTTGCTGTCACCATATTGAATATTTTAACTAGGGAGAAACTGATATACAAGCAAAATAATGCTATTTTCCAGGAAAAGTCTAAAGTACAATCTTCCTGCTGTTTTATTCCTCTTTATTTCCTTTTAAAAATCAAGGAATAATACAATATCACACCCCTCGCAGCTTAAAAAGATAAGTACAGGCCACTTTGGTCAAGCAGTGGTTGTCTAAATAATAAAAATTATAGTGTAATTGCCTTTTGAGGGCCTAAGGTGACTGCATAATCAGAACTCTTAAACACTGGAATTGTATTATTTATTTCTCTAGTAGTACCTGCATTTATTTGCTTCCTTGTTCAGATGATAGTGACCTCCACGTGTAGAAGGCCACTGGGACATTGCCTGGGGTGAGGAACACAGCAACAGGAAACAGAAGAAACGTTGGCAGGATGTTCAGCTCTCAGGCTGTGTTCTGTGGAGTACAGCTGTCATTTGTGGTGATACTCAGAGGGAACATCAGAGAGCCAATAAGCCATGGCATGGAGGCTTGTCAAATTTTGACCACAGTGGTCCTTGGTACTGATTTGATCATATTGATTTTATATAAAAATGGGCTGCTGCTCCATGTATTGATCCTGTCTAAAAATGACATATTAGTTGCCAAATCATTTTTCTTCTTAAAATCATATTCTATATTTAAAGTGTTAGTAAGTCCATTTGCTAAAGAATATTCTGATACTAACAGCAAAAGGGAATTTCTTCTGACAACTCTTTTTTTTAGTGTTGGGATTGAACCCAAGGCCAAGTGTATGCAGGCACTCTACCACTGAGCTACAGTCCCCTCTCTGGGATAACTTTTTAACACAGTGGTAGAAACTGATAAGTCAATACTCTTCCAATTACTTGGGATGTTTAAATGGTCTCTAGGATGTGGAAGCATAAGAAAAAATTAATTTTCTAAAGGACATCCCAATGCTATTTTGAAAAAAAAAACTAAAAACAAAACAAAAAAGAGTGAAGAAGAGATGGGAGAGAGGTTAAGAAACAATAATGCCCAATGGATCACGACAATTTCCTAATTACACTTACTTCCTTCCCAAACAACTATAAGAAATGTGTCATCAAAATGAAATGTATATTATCAAAAGTTGAAATAAATACCAGTGAGCTATGATACACAATCTTCTGAAGATTTAACCTCTAGATTTGTAATGTAAATTAGGTTTCATACACACTTAAGGATTTTTTTCACAGTGTTAGAGACAGTGAAAATTTATTGGGGTATGTCTTAATTCCCAAGGCTTCTCAGATTGTCATTTTATAACTGGCCATACGGTTGTCAGTAAAAAACAATTAAGATACTATGTAATATGATATTTTAGAGGTAAAAGAATTGCATTATTAATAGGAAGTTAAAAACAGATATTTGGACAGAGATTAACCTATCCATTTCAATTAGTGTTTATTCATTTTTAATGAGTATCTTCAGTTTCCTGAAACTCAGGCTCATCTCTTTCAACAGTATTTCTGTTTATCTGCATATAATTAGGTTTATTGCCTTAATTGCTAGCATAGGCTATTTCCCCCAATTCCTTTCACTATTGTTCTTTTCTGTATCCTTCTAGAATGCCTAGTTACTACCATAGTTGTTATGAATGTTATAAAAATAATTTGTTATAAGTAAATGCTCATATTTGTTTAGGCGCCAGTGTGGTTCTCGGGGTGACTTCTATTTTCTGCTTGCAGTATGTACTCACTAGGGACTAAGACTATCAGAAGAAACAAAGCTGAGTAGGAGGAATCCCAGCTTTCCAGGACAACAGACACAGAAAGTGAAGAACCCTAGAAGTGCTTGGCCCTTTGTGAGGTCATGGACATGTATTTCCAAAATGCCTTTGTACCTAAAAGACACTATGGCCCATAGAGTAAAGGAGATTTACTTTCTAGTGAAACAATTTCTTTATCCATTTGATTTTCAGAATCTCAAATGAACATCAGAAATTCAAACTAAAGGTTTCACCATCTAATAATGCAAAGGCCAGTGGCTTATGAGCAAGGCTGACACGTATCCAAATATCCACAGTTATTTCTTAGAAAACATGTTTAAGAGATAGTTTAAAATGAAGAAAAACTGCAAATTGGTTTTAGTTTGAAGAAAATATGGGAATCAGATAGAAGCAGTGAAACTGTAGGTAATATGACTATATATATATATATGAATATATATATGAATATATGTCTGAAGATATTATTTCACTGATAAATAATCCTGACCATTAAAAAAAAAAACTAACGAAAGCCAGAGCAAAAATTGTAACAGGGCAAAGAGATTGCTTCATAGAAAGAAATGGCTGAAAATGGAGGAAAATGGTAAACATCATTCTTTTCCACTCAACAGAAGTTCAATAATTGGTGTCTGAACTGTTAAAGAAAATTTAGCCCTTTCTGTATCTGGCTTTAAAATCAACAAATAAAACATAAATGAATGAGTCATAGCCAACATTTGTAGCTGTAGACACAGAGAATTTTCTAAGTATATAAGTGTTTCATTTAGCTGTACAGCTTTAATTGTTATATTAAACTGAGTGTTTATTAAGGGATGAAGGAAAGTTAAAATAATATGCCATGACTTCATTTCTTATAACTTCAAAATCATAAGAGACTAAGCATAATTTATTGATTTCAGAGCCATTATATACTAATTGGTAGTTTCTATCATGAAATTATTACATACCAATGGTTATTGGAAGTTTCTACCATTAAGGAATCAAAAAATACAGTCAGTTCCCATTATTTGGGCACTTGTTATATAAATCTGCAAGATGCATTTACGTTTTATCTATCTTTTGTTTTTATTTAATCTCTAGCCTCTTATATCAATGTCAGTAATATCTTACAAAATATTATTTTTTAAAATAAAGAATTTTTTCATTGTCACCTTTTACCAACTAATGTCTACATTACATTTCTTATTATATTGCCTAAGAATTTATTATAATTAATATGAGATAGTATTATAAAAGGTAATAAGAGTATTGATCAGAAATGTTAATTACTGATGTTTTCAATATTTTTCATGGATTAATGTAAAAATAAATCTATTAAAAAGCAAATTTAAATTATGTTTAATCTATATTAAAGACATTAAGTGTTATTTCTTACCAGTATTAAAATACAGTGAGGGGAACTTTTATTTATTTAAAATAAAGTGGGAAGTATCAGGTTTAGAGAACACATTTATTATTCAAGATAAAGCATCCATAGAAACAAATCTCTATTAGAATTCCAAACAGGAAAAGGAAAAGAAATAGAGCTGGTAGGATATCTTCACTGAACAAAGATGGAAAGATCATCAGCGTCAGTGGCAAGTATAAAGTAAATCCATCATTTTGTTCATACTGTTGCCCTCATGGCCATCACACTGTCTGCTGAAAGTTTTAACAATTGAATGTGCTGATGTTTTAAGAGTTGGATCTGTGTAGGAAAATAATTGAAATGATATACTGTAGAAACCATCTATAGCCTAATGTTTATTAACTTGCAGTGGGCTTCCTTTGAGATCTCCCTCTCCTCTTTAAGCCCTGTAGAGTGCTTTAAGTAATAAAAAATAGTGTAACTTTTGAGGGAAGGAATAACCTGCTCTGAGTGGTAAAGAAAAAGTCCATGCCTACTGGACTTGAATCCTGTTGGTTTTCTTAGGATTACTTATTGTAGTTTTATGTTATAAACTATATTGTCATATGATTTATTAATATTCTATGATGTGCATAATCCTGATATTTTCAAAGATAGTACAGAGGAAATACTTATTAGGTTACAAATAGATTTTTCTGAATAAATAATAAAGTAACACACTTCTCTTGAAAAAGGAAAAGTTTGCCAAAGTTAAAGCATTCTGTCTTCCAGTGGTTCACAAAACAAGAACGACCTTACCTGTACATGTCTTAAATCATTGAAAACTTAACTTGAGAAACACATCGCTACTCCTCCAGTGGTTCACAAAACAAGAACGACCTTACCTATACATGTCTTAAATCACTGAAAACTTAACTTGAGAAACACATCGCTACTCCTCCAGGGGTTCACAAAACAAGAACGACCTTACCTGTACATATCTTAAATCACTGAAAACTTAACTTGAAAACACATTGCTACTAAATGTATGCCCCTTGGACTAATTAACCATATATGTCTCCTGGGGAACGTGTTCAAGGGAGAGTTTCACAGATCATACAGAATGACTAAATGAGAATGTGTACTCTATTCAGGATCCTACATTAAGTGTTACAATGGAACGAACCAAATTACCACAATATGTTATATTATTTATTATTAAAGAAGACATATAAAATATGTGATATCTCAGGTTTTACAAACCAAAAATATGGCAGGAGTAGATTTTCCAGCAATAATCATTCAAGACCCACACTGCTTGAAGCATTTCACCAAGAATTAAAACACTTTCGAACATTTTATGATAGCCCACATCTTCCCCGAAGGTGCCTTTAAATTAATTTGAATTAACTATCTTCTATCCGATTCAATCAGAATTTTGTCAGAAATAAAATTTTCTTTTAAGTAATAAAATAAGTGATACAACAGTAATAATATTTTTAAAAATCTAGGCAAGGTTTTAGTGTAGAAAATATAATGAATTCTAAATATAAAGCCACAAATTATAAATATGAGGTTACAACTTAAAACTCTTGTACCATGATATTACACTCAAATCATATTTGTGCAGTGTGATGTTAAATATATTCACTTAAAAAGTGGCATGCCCTATATCAAAAAACAAACATTTCAAAATTGCATAAATACAACTAAAATTGTCTTACTATTTAATTTACATTGATAAGATATGAAAATGTAAAAGTAAAAGGACGGCCACTCACAACACCAGGGAGGCTACCTGGAAAACAGGACCCCAAGAAAGACATGGGGATCGCCCAATGACGGAGAAATGGATGAGATCTACATGAACAGTCTGGACGCCCCAGGTGGAGCTCCGGGAGTCCAATTGACGAGAAGGAGGAGGGTTTATGTGAGCAAGAGTTGTTGGGACCAGGGATGGATGGAATACAGAGACAAGTGGCCAAACGAATGGAAACACATGAACTGTGAACCAATGGCTGAGGGGCCCCCAACTGGATCAGGCCCTCGGAATGGAGTGTAAACTCTTCATGCATCCAAAGACATGGCTTCAGGGACAGTCCCAGAAACTTTGCCTCCTGATCCTGCCTGTTTCAAAAAGAAATTGGGGTCTTGAGTCCAGACCAACCAACCCAAAATCTTCAACATCACTCATCAATGAAAAGTTTCAGAAATCAACTGCAGAATCATCATTTAGAAAAATACATTGAGCACCAAGTTAATAACAGATATTGAAGATCCTGAGCTAGAACTTACTTTATTATAAGTTGTTTCATTTATAGAAAAAATTCAGGACTGTGTTTGTTAGTTTTATGTCAACTTGACACAAGCTAGAGTTATCTTAGGGAAGAAACCTTGATTGAGAAAACACCTCCATAAAATCCAGCTTCAGGGTATTTTGTTATTAGTGGTTTGCAGGGGAGCGTCCAGACCATTGTAGCTGGTGGTCCTGAGTTCTATAAGAAAACAGTCTGAACAAGCCATGATGGGTAAACCAATGAGCAGTATCTCTCCATGGCCTCTGTATCAGCTCCTGCCTCCAGGTCCCTGCCTTGCATGCGTTCTTGCTATCACTGCTTTTGATGATTAACTGTTATGTGGAACTGTAAGTGAAATAAACTCTTTCCTCTCCAAAAAAAAAAAAATGTATTTTAAATAATTAAGAACAGTACCAAAAAAAAAAAAAAAAAAAAAGACTAGGAAAGTGCAAAGCGTACTCGTACTTAGTGTGAAACTTGAATTACTGTTTCTGAAGAGAAAATGAGATCTTTCAGATTAAACAGGGCATGAAATAATTGTTTTCTACAAAATCAAATCACTTAAAAAATTGTTCTATAAGTGGTCTGCTTTTCTGCCTTCAATTTCTTTCACCATCTAATTAGATATTTTTTAAGAATTAAAACTATTATTGCCTCTTAAGAACAAAGCCACAGAAACTCTTAATTATAGTGCAGTTAAATGTGTTTCTGCTAAGATCCTGACTTCCCAGTATTTTTGAAAATATTTTCTGACCAGAAAATGAAAAAAGTGCTGCACCATCTCTGGTGTTGTGATCAGGATAATTTCGCTCTAGCCAAAAGAACACTCAAGCTATTACAAAGTCGCCAAAGAACGTGTCAAATGCAAGTTGACCTAAATCTCTCCTGGTCTCTGGATCATTATTTCATGTGATGAAGCAAGCCACATTCTCTTGGGGGTATCTCCTTCTTCATAGGCATGGGCTCCAGCGTGGAGGAAGGCAAGGTCCCCTGCCAGTGTCGAAATATTTAATGAACCCAGAGACTGCTGGCTGCCCTGGGAAAAGGGTAGAAACCAAAATAATAGCTTCTCCATCTGTCATGAAACAGCCTTTACATTTTCACAGAGAGAATCATTTTAGTGAATACATATTCAGAAAGGTTTTATCTAATAATTATTAGAATGATGTGGAAAGTAGGCTTTATTAATGAAACTGTGGCTCAAAATGCCAAATTTGCCATATGACTTACTTCCAGGAAAAAGAAATGGTCGAAATTAACTACATGTCTGTACTTTAGGTGACTTACCTTGGCACTTACTACTTGTCTTGCTTACTTATTTTGCATACTCACTATGGGTCACAGTTTCCCTTTACCAACCAGTTTGTCACTGGATCATGTAGAAGATAGATGATCAATAAACTTGCATGGTACTATTATGGAAGATGTTAGAGCACAGCCAAAAATGGAAGAGATTTAAGCTATCCAGGTTATATGCGCCTATACTATTAAGAATGACAGGGCTGGGTAAAAACAAAAGCTAAGAATAAATATACTAATAAGCACCAGAGAGTCTAAGTGCGAGTAAGAAATAAATTCTTATATGGCAAGGATGGTTCTAGAATATGAAATCTCTTCAATTAAATATCAAAAAAGAAAACATATATATGTTATCTTTTGTTTAATGTTTAAAGATAAGATGTTTTTTTTCTGGTTGATTTGAAGACATTAACTGAGAGTAGATAAAAATGTCTTAACATGATATGAAGAAATAATGAACTAAAATTGAAATTCGTAGTGCATGGAGGGAGACTGTTAATCCAAGTGAAATTTTATAATTATAAAGATACATACATGTACCCAGGGTGTACCTCAGCCTTTGGGGGTCTCTAGTCTCAGTCTTAGGAGGGAGTGAAGTATGGCAGAAGGGAGTGAAAGGGGTTGCTCGTGTGTTTTCCTTCCTTCTCAGTGGGATTTAAACCACGATTGTACTCTATCTTCTTGTTTGTTGTTTGTTCTCGGTGTGTGTGTGTGTGTGTGTGTGTGTGTGTGTGTGTGTGTGTGTGTGTG
>CABHPR010150494.1:0-10491 GCA_902168415.1 Peromyscus melanophrys | reverse complement strand
GTGTGTGTGTGTGTGTGTGTGTGTGTGTGTGTGTGTGTGTGTGTGTGATTTAGTTCCTTAATTAATCATGGGCACTTAGAAAAAATAAATCACACACATACTCATTTTAAAAAGCGAAGCAAGCACACTATCTAAAACTGTGATGGATTCTCTGGCAAAGGGAAGAAAAACGTGCTTTCATTTCAAACGAGGTGAGTTAGAAACTGCCATGTTTCTTGAAACTCTACCAATTTTCCTTTAAGGGATAGTTTTGGTATTGTCATTGGTTAACAACAATTATATGAATTACCTCTTATCATGGGGGCTTCCTAAACAGGAAGCTCAGTTCATAGGAGTAAAGGTTTGTCAATAAGTTTTCCCTCAAGTTCAAATAATTTTTCATCTTAGTTTATAAAAACATATTTACTTTGTGACTTTGGACCCCATTTACTGCACAATTTTGCCTTTAAAACAGAATTTATTTTATTCATTTTCAAATCACATATAAGAACATGATTATATTTTCCCCAAAACATTTGTAATATTATGTAAATTTTGGAAGTTATAAAATATGACTTAAATCTTTGAAATCCTTAAGTGAAATAAAAATGAATGCCCAAAAGGAATATGAGTGTGCCTACAAACTGTGACATAATTTAATTTTTTTCTTCCTAGAGAAGACTTACTGCTTGAAATTCTATTTTAGTTGATCAAATAGCTGAACGATCTAATCTAATCACAGACTACGTTTTACTCACCATAACTCAAAAGCTCAGCATGAATGCAGAAGCAGAACAAGTGAGAACACTCACAGCAGGAGTTTAGTTATTGAAGGTCTAGTACATTTGTACATATTGCAGCTTCCTGCAGGTAAGAAGGCACAGAATTAGAGAAAAGCCAATGAACACTATAGGTGAGGTCCCTGGGTTAAGTACAAAGTCATCAAAATATTTCTCCTCCATATTTAGCATTATAAACCACAGATGTCTGAATGATTGTACACAACATTCTTGAAAATGTCAGCCATCACATTTCCCTCCCACAATCTGAGCCTGGGAAAACGCACTCCAAAATCCAAGGACTAGAAGCATAATTATGGTGTTCCCACAAAAACTGTTGAAGAGTTACTTGGCTTATAACTAGTTAGCATCAAAAAAAAAAAAAAAACCAAAATTCCATACAAGACAAGAGGAGAGAAGCACAGAGCACAGTTTAAAAGAAAATAACTGCCAGGTATCAAACCATAAATAGTAACATTTAAATTTTTAATCTCAACTTTGGTATTTCCGTTTTAGTACTCCAAGAATTCTTAAAACCTGTCTTGTGCTCCGGCCGGTGATCCTGCAGTTTCCTGTGTTCACTATAATGGGAAAATAATTTGATGACAATCTAACAAGAGTAAGTCAGTTAACAGATTTAACATTAAAAAATAAACACTGCAAGTCTTATTGTTTAAAAAATAACCCCCCAAGTGTTATGCATCACTAATTTATTTTTGAGAACTGATTTGAGCACCTGGCAAGTTACAGTATGCAAGTGTGCCTGTTTGAGGACCAGAGGCATAGTTCAGTGGTAGAACAAATGTGTAATATGTGAAGCCCCAAGTGCAGTACCCAACCAGGACCATTTTTATATAAATAGATCATGTTAAGACAACAATGTTTAAGCAAAGATTAAGTGTTGAGTTTTTTTTATTTTATGTTCATTGATGTGTTGCCTGCATGTATGTCTGTGTGAGGGTGTCAGATCCCATAGAACTGGAGTTACAGATAGGTGGGAGCTGCCATGTGGGTGCTGGGGATTGAATCTTGGTCCTTTGGAAGAGCAGCCAGTGCTCTTAACCTCTGAGGCATGTCTCCAGACTCTTAAGTGATGTTCTTGGCAAATGCTTACTTATATTATTGGAATCTCTTGATTATGGTCTAGTTAAAAACTGAATCAAAACCATAAATATAGAAAATTAAATTAAATTATGTTGTTCAATACTCATGAAGATTAATTTGCATATTCATTCTTCTTAATTTTATCTTAACCTTTATATGTCCTAAATTCACTTTTGCTAAAGGTCAAAAATAAAATGTTATTTTTTGTCTCAGGAGTCATATAACATTTTTTTCCTAATGTGTCAATATGAGAATGACAAGTAGAAAAAGAACTAAAGAACTTTGCTTTCAAACAACTTAGGCCTCTACCTGTGTATTTACAGATTTGGAATTAATTCTGTATCCTGTGTCTGCCCATCCACTAGACTCCATTCAGCAATAATCTTTCCTTTTTAAACTGAAGTCAAAGTAGTTTTAGTACTTCTAAATTTTTGTGAGATAAAATTTGCATGCAGTGAGTTATCCAAATTTAAGGTAATGCCACATATAATGTTGGTAAATAATATGCCTTTGTGGTAATTTTATGATTAATTTTCTGGAAGTGCCAGGTAATATTATTGTCCTACCAAAAAACTGTGTCAAGGAGGATGTTAAACATAGGGTGGGCATAAATCTGGCAGGCACAAATACATTAAATAGTGATGAAGTATTATCAATGTGAGAGATAATACTTTTATTCTGATTAAAAAAAATTGTTTAGCAGAATAAAAACATTACAAAACAACACTGATAGAAGAGCAGAAATGTATGAAACCAAATTAAGACACAAAAGATAGATATGACAAGTCTCCAGAAGCACTTTCAAATTAAAATTCATAATGAGATGGCAGTCATGACAAAGCGGGAGCTGGCATTAGAGCAGGCTTCTGAGCTTTGTAATGACGAGTTGGTAACAGGTCGCACAGGAGGAGCAGGTGGGAGGGAGGTGAAGAGGGTGAGTTATTCTCAATGAATATCCACACACCTGATCAAGTGCAGTGGACAGTCCTGCTAAGTCACAGCTGAACAGCCCAGGGAAGTGGGCTTATGTCACAGATCCAAAAGGCCTGTGGAGAAAAGGAAAGGGCACGTCTCCCAGTGCACAGTGGAGTCTGAATTACTTTCTTCCTCAAAATTCTTACATTTTATTTCACACCAAAGTAATATGTAATCCTTCACAATTTTCCTGCACACATATGTAACTTTGCTCACATCAAATTTAACTTAAAAACAAACAATGCAAGCAAGACTAATAAGTGTATTTACGATATAAATTAGTTTTTGACAAGTAATCAACCACTGATACAGTGGTCCATGTAGAGTTGATGTGTCTAAGAATCTATTTAAGATCTATCCCTGCAAATGAGGTTTTGATTCTCCTAAGCCACGGATCTTGTCCATGTCAGAATGGACAATGATGCCCACACAGTCCTACCTAGCTTCTGATATATTTTAATATTTCCCTTTTTCATGGCTACCTCAGTTTTGTTGTTTTCTTTTGTTTTGATTTGTTTTGTTTTAAAGGGGTTGAGGTGAGGGGTTCTGCTTGCTTTTGTGTGTGACTTCAGTCTTCCACTACCAATTTTAAGAATACATTTGTCAACTTCAATAATGTTCTTCTTAAGTCGATTCTTTTGGGAAAAACATGGTTTAATAATGAAACAGAAGTAAAATGAGCTAACAATAAAATTGCTCCTTAGTTCACAGCAGCATTTATCAAGCACACTTGTATTAGCTCTGCTAGGCTGTTTAATCATTGCAATATCTCCATATTTTCACTTTATGAATGACATTTCAAGACAGAAACTGAGTTAATCAGCATTATTACCACCATGCCGTTTTATCACTAGCAAACAAGTGAAGGCAGGCCACTGGCTTTAAGGCAATTGTACAATAGTGTTCAGTAGAGTTCAACTGGTATCTTAAAATAAAACCTTTAAGAACTAGGGCAGACTAAAGCTGGATGGTGAACCTTGCCCTAGAGAGCTAAGTGACGAAGCACAATGTAAATGCTAATGTAGCATAAGAGGAAATACAGAAATGAGAAAAAATGCACTTGAAGAATTTGCGGAAAGTGTTTTTGGAAGGTAGGAAATGGACATTCAAAACATTGTCACAATTTACAGTTGAGGAGAACTAAAGAATGAATTCTGGACTCTGGGACACTAGGGCAGGAGGGCGGGCTCCAGGGAGTTTTGAAGGGAGTTGAAGCTAGAGTTGCAGTTGGATAGTGGACAGTTGAAGGACATTTGATGAGGTCTACATTTTTCAGTCCAGGAAAACCTTCATAGTCTGTGCGTGTTTGCAAACATGCTGTGTCAACATTGTGTGATGGTGAGTGGGAAGAAGAGTGATTGGAAGAGTGTGGGCTTTGCAGAGGATGGACCAGTATGTTTCGCAAAGTGGGTGGTTTACATAGGATGTGTGAATTAACAGAAAAGATACTCCCTTCCGCCAAAAAGGCATCAAGGAAGAAATGGATGAAAGTGGAGAATAAAGACGAAAGTGGAAAACTATCCTTTCCTCCACGACAGTGTTCATAAGAGAGATAAGGTGATTAATGTGATTTGACGTATATGGCTCAAGGCATGACACTCCAAAGTTATGGTTTTGATAACTTCCCATGTTTATGCTAATAAGTCCAATGCCCCAAAGGCCTTTCTACTTCCTCTGCTGTAATTTCTGTTCGGATGAGGAATGCTGCAGACATCTGCACTAGTTATGACCATTCAGTTCAAATAGTCCTAATGAGTTATAGTAGAAAGCAGTAAGCCTGCCCACAGCTTTTCATAATGTCTACAAGTATCTTAATTCCTATAGCACAGCAATTAGCTTTAATGTGCAACATGGAGTTCACAGTAGAACAATAGGTGCGGACGGTTGATGAGGCTGAGGCAGGAGAAAGGCCTTGCTTGGCCCTGTTCTGTTCTGTCAATTACTAGCTTGTACTTTGACATCTTCAGGATCTTAATCTCTTTCAGGGTGAGGGTTTATCCGACTGATGTCCATTCCACACAGGAAGCTTTGCAATCAGCAGTACCTGTTGCTTTCATTTACTTTCTTTCTCATTTTCTTCTGGAATCGTCCCTTCTCTTGCCATGATGTGGCTGGTCTTAGAACGTTCTTGGGGTTAAACTATTCCAGGGGCTGCTCACAGCTACCCAGCCAGCTCAGCCTCAAAACTTATTCCAGGCCTGTTCCTTGGCAGCCAGATGCCTCTCTATTCTAGAGCCAAAAATGATATCTCTGCTTTGCTTATGCTGCTAGCAAGGAATGTGGGATGACCTTAAGCTACATGCCTCGCATTCTCAATGCTCTGGGCCTTGTTCCTGGACTGTTGGTTCTTTGGGACTTTTGTTTGCCCTTTTGGGCAAAGCTACAGGAAGAAAGCAGTCACTTTTGCCTGCTATTCTAGTTGCTGGCTGTCATCTCTGATGACTTTTCCCTTTTACCAACTTCTCAGCTAGTATCATGGTAAATGTTTTGATTCCAGAGGCTTCAGTACTGGAAACAATGGAGTTTTACTCGTTAGAGAATTTACAGTGAGTCTTTACTCGTCTCAGTTGCTCCTAACAGGTTTATAGCTTCCTTATCAGCCCATGTCTAATTCAGCTTGCTTTGCTAGCTGTAAAAGTTTATGCTACCATTAACTTTTAAACATTTATACTTTATAGGATATTACAGAGTTTTATAAACACTGCTATAAATTAATAGCCACTAGCAGTTTTGAAAGCCCATGGGATGCTTTAGACAGACACATGTAGAATCACATTATCCCCTTTTATATTCTCCAAACATTGCTCAGCGATAGCTACTTTGTGACATTTGTGGAAACTGAGTCTAGATGACATTAACTCACATTTCGTTCTTGGATAGGGAGCAAGTCCCCATATTTAATTCAGGCTGGACTGTGACAGGTTTTGTAGCCTAGGTTAGCCTTGAACTCATGATCCTCTTGCCTCAGCCTCTGAAATGTTGGTTCTTTAAGTCTATAGCACCATGCATGGCCCTACTTGATATTTCTTAAAAATTTAGTGAGTTTAAAATAGGCCTGGTTTCTACCTATTTTTGCTTAACTTCTATCAGAAGAGCATCTTAGTGTCATAGTAGCTCAGTGTCAGAGCCTCATGGTGTCTGAATGTCAGTGGGATCACATTTCAAATTTTAGGAAAATAGCAGTGCACATTTATGTGTCAGTAACTATTTAAATCCTCACATTCCTTTTCGTAGATAGGCCCCCACTGATTGAGAGAACTGTGTGACTTGGGCTTTTTCTTTACTCTGCAGGCATGTTATATTCCTGCTGCTCTGCTCAGAACCATTGACAATTTTCACTGGAAGTGTCTGAGTGTTCCTTGATGCATCACTCACAAGGCCTGGTGGTACTTGTACAAGGGAGATCAAAATCACTAATTCTATCCCTTTATACCTAAGAGTTATGTAAAGTTTAAATCCTAGAAAATAACCAATAACTTTCTTTTAAATGCACAGATACTCTGAAACTCTAATAACATTTACATACATTTAATTCATTTTCAGAAAAAAAAAATCTATCATGGCCCTAGTTCATGGGACTTGTTAGTTGAGGGGAAAAGTCCAGCCAAATGCTGGCGAAAGTGTGGACATACTTAGGATCCAAACTGATTCTTATTCTGAGAGCAGCAGAAATGTTCATTATTTAAATAAGCTAGAGCTTTCACATGAATCATAAAGGTAACACAGCACGTGGCCTGTGCCAAGTTGTCATTTTCATTAAGTGTGAGATTGCACCTGAAGGACAGCTTAATTTGCAGCTGCTAAAAATATTTCAACAGAGTGGTACTGTTACAAGTGGCAGGTGGTGCCAAACGTGAATTTTGCAAGAACTGCCATCTGTGGGATGAGATATGGAAGAATGTCAAGGGGGTGGTGAAGGAGATAAAGATGAAGAGAAAACACTCTTGTATTTATTCAGCATTTATTGCAATTATCGAGACTAAAGATTCCATGCTTCACAAACCAGCACTGGCCCAAGATTAATAAATGAGATTATTTATTTAGCTTCTACCCTGTGCCCAAGGCATTGCAAAAAGTACCACAGTATCTGTAAAAACAAAGTTTTATCGCCAGAGGCATGCCATTTAAGCTACCCAAATGAGAGAATGTGTTCCAATTCTGTTTACCTTTTCATGGTGTTTATATTGAAGTCTTGTGCTGGTTTGATTCATACACTTTGATCTCATTTGAATGGATCTTGCCATCTTCTTTTGATGTTTCCGTTTCAATGCACGTTCACATCAACTTCCTGCTTCACATCCCAAGAAATTCTTCCAAGGTGTGTGAGGGTGCCAATTTCTTTAAACCTTATCACCTGGAATTTTGCAAACTTCACAGAGTAAAGAACATGTATACGAAAAGTAACTAGTGAAGCTACAGCTTTCCATTACTAAGAGACCTTTTTATTTATGTTTGTTAAATTAATGGATTTGGCCACAGTGAAATCAAAAATTCCTATCTGAGAAATGGAAATTCACATTTTCTTTTTGGCTTTAGTAGTTTACAGAACACAGACTTAAAGAGAAAACCAACAAGTTGGCTAATGTTTTCCCTTCTGTCTCTTTTGATGGGAGCAGCTGGGCAGTAGCTTTCTTTTGTGGATACCGTGAAAAGTCTTAGATTCCTGAGGAGAGTTCACAAAGTAGCGAAGCAGGCCCATTGAGAGGATCTGGGTAAGCTGGCCTTGGAGGAGTTGGTGGCAAGGCAAGTTGTTGAAATTCTTGCTGGTCCCCAGGACAATGGCAATCTCTGGCCGCAACATGTGTGTTGTTTTTAGCTCGTAGAACACAGGAATATGTTTTGGGTTATTTTAATCTTATTGATGAAATCTAATTTTGAAAAAATGACAAACAGAAAATTAATTTTACTTCATTAATTGTTTAATGCAGATCAAAGAGGAAAAGCTTTTCCTAGCTTCAAAGAACATTCACAAACTTTCAAAAGAGCATTTTGAAAACTCATTATTGGGTAATAACTTTTCAAAGCAGTTTCAGTTAAAGAAGCATGAATACTTTTATACCCCAAATACTAAACCATTGGAATCAAGAATGAGTTTGCACCATCAAAATAACTTAAGCAAGTCATGTTAAGAAGAAAGGAACCTATTTGTAGTGGCACATGCTCTTAGGACATGCTACAGACAGAGGCAGTAGTATCATGAGTTCAAGGCCAACCTTGGCTATACCTTTTGTGTCATAAAGGTGACTCAGCAAATTTAAGCTGTCTGTCACCAAGCCTGCCAATCAAAGCAAAGTCCATGGGACCCCCTCATGTTTGAACATGAGAAGCTACTCTGACAAGTTGTCCTCTGACCTCCCCTAGCATAAATACAAATGTAGTTTTAGAAAGGACAGACATGTGATTCCTTCTTTTAATTCATTTTGCTTGCAGAGACTCCCTCATTCACCAAATCACTTACTTACCTTTTTAACTATATACTGTTTTCCAAACAATATTCAGCCACAAAGGAAAAAAGAATAGGAGCAACTAAAAAGAAGGAGAAAGAAACCCAGTGATGAGAAAAGAGGTTTAGATGCTAATTGTAGTAAATGTGTCAGGTGCTAGGGAATGGATTTGCATACTGTCCTGGTCACTGTTCTATTGTCATGAAGAAACACCAGAACCATGGCAACTATTACAAGAGAAAGCATTTGACTTGATCATGCTTACGGTTTCAAAGGTTTAGTCCATTATCATCATGGCAGGAAGCATACCAGTGTGCCAGCAGTTGCCGGGGCAGTAGCTGAGTACTACATTCTGATCCACAGGCAGAGAGGGGCTCTGAGTTTGGCATGAGCTTTGAAACCTCAAAGCCCACCCCCAATGACACACTTCCTCCAACAAGGCCACACCTCGTAGTCCTTTTAACCTTTTCAACAGTGTCACTCCCCACTGACTAAGAGTCCAAATACATGAGCCTAGTTGTTGCTGTTTTATCCTTTTCTCTTTTATCTCTTTACTCTTGGGGGCCACTACCCAGCTCCCAAATAAATCACATATGGAGGCTTATTCTTAATTATAAGTGTCCAGCCTTAGCTTGGCTTATTTCTAGCCAGCTTTTCTTAACTTAGCTCGTCTCCCTTTTGCCTCTGGGCTTTTTCCTTTTCTTAACTTCTGCATATCTTCCTTTCACTCTTACTCTGTGGCTGACTGTGTGGCTGGGTGCCTGACCCCTAGCATCCTCCTCTCTTTGTTCTCTTGCTCTTTCTTCTTTACTTTCAAATTTCTCTTTCTATTTGTTCTCTCTCCCTGCCAGCCCTGCCTATCCTTTCTCCTGCCTTGCTATTGGCCGTTCAGGTAATTTAGACAAGCGAAGTATCACAGCTTCACAGAATTAAACAAATGCAACATAAAAGAATGCAACACATTTTTTCATCATTAAACAATGTTCCACAGCATAAACAAATGTAACACATCTTAAAATAATATTCTACAACACCTATTGGGTTCATTCTTATTCAAACCACCACACATATTGAAAGGTATAAGACAGTACAGCAGTTTCAGGAGAACATGAGGCTAAATGTAGAGAAAAGAAATTAAATGTGTGTTCCAGGAGAGAAGAGTCAAGAGTATGAGCTTTGGGGCCGTGCTCTGGGAAAGATTCAAAAGAAGCTGAGGCAGGGAACCCTTCTTATATATAGAAGCTAACCAGAGAGAATTGGAAATACTGGATAAGTGCTCATGATAACTATAAAAATGAGAATCATGGGGAACTCAATGCTAAGAAATGGGCAAGAGCAAGTGTTACTTTATTATCATTTCATTATCATGCAAACAACACAGCTGGGAAGGACCTGGTGAAGTGTGGCCCAGGGTAGGGAACAAGTTCAGTGAAGTAGCACTGACAGGAAAATGTGCTCCATTCTGTTGGAGAGAGCTGTAGAGGTTAATTTGTGGGCACCATTTATTGCCATCGTTTCTTTTCTGCATTAGGCACAATGTGACTAATGTAACTGGCAGCATTTACCACTTCTCTCTCAGGCACAACACTTACAGTCAAAATTTTGATCTAAAGCAGGGTGGTGGCGGCTCATGCCTTTAATCCCAGCACTCTGGAGGCAGAGGCAGGTCTCTTTGAGTTCGAGTCCAGCCTGGGCTACAGAATGAGTTCCAGGAAAGGTTCCAAAGCTACACGGAAAAACTCTGTCTCAAAAAGAATTTTGTTTTGACCTAGCTCAAGTGTGTATGCTGATCACCTTCAGCTGTGTTATCACTGTCTCTGTGTCTGCTTCCCTACCATGACTCAACACATACCACCGTCGTCTTATCTCTGACACCTGGAGTTCGTTCTGTGGGATGCATACTATCAGTGAATGTGCACTCCTTCCTGTATCAAGATAGCTTAGAAGAAACAGAGCAGAAGAATTTGATTATGCAGAGAACAGGGATATATAGTAATGAGAACACAGACTGTGTCATCAAAAGAAAGGCTGTTAGGAAATGGGAGTGAAGGAGTAGAGAGAAGAGTTTTAGGAATTCAGGAGGCAGAGGGGAGTTCTGGGGGAGGTGGAGAGCACATAGATAAAAATGACTGTTTATATAAAGGCACTGGTGACAGCACCAAGCATAATGAGAAAGGCAGGAGGGCGGCAGCTTTAAGAGGAAAGTGCAC
>CABHPR010150493.1:309-76039 GCA_902168415.1 Peromyscus melanophrys | reverse complement strand
ACACACACACACACACACACACACACACACACACACACACACACACACTTCTAAATCCAAAGATACCACTTGCTCATATTATTTTACATGGGTTCTAGGGAGCTGAATTAATGTCTTCATGCTTGCCTGGTCCTGGCAAGCACTTTACCAACAGAGCCATCTCCCCAGCTCTTAAGTAATTGAAAAATGTTGTATAGTTACTATATGACAGAAACAGAATCCCATAGTGGTCATCTCCAACTTCATATTTTTTTACTGCCCCATTATGTTATTAAAAGTATTATAGTGCCCCCATTTTGGAGTACTTATTACAATTTTTGAGGCTTTAGGGTTTCTAAGACATCATATACTATCTTAAGATATTCCAGAAGCAGGAAGAGGGCATGGCTATAATAAAGCATGATAGTGAAGGTGCCTGCAATTCTTATGAACCAGAAAAAGTTGGAGAAGGTGCTGTAGACAACACTACTGTAGACTCTTGCACTCAGTCCAGAATATCAATAAAAAATTCATTCCTCTATCTAGGCAACTAAGATGATAAATAAGGTCATTTATGATCAGTGTGGAACTGTTCACACCACAGAATACACATCAACACAAGGTAGGTTTTATTAAAAAAAAAAGGAGTGTGAAGGAGAAGAAAGAAAAGAAGGAGGAGCAGAAAAAAGAGAAGGAAGAAGGAGAGATGGAGGGGAGATGACTAATATTTTCTTGAAATGTTTTAATAGTTCCCCCATCCATCAAGAAGGCGGCGCTGCTCCACTGCTTGCTTAGGTTCCAATGGCCTCCACCCAGGAAATGTTTCCTCTTCTTTTCCCAAACCTCCTTTCTCCACACTGATGACCCCTATGGAAAAATGTAGTATTTCCAGGAGTCTCAGTGCCTTCTGGCATGCTATTCTTTGTCTAGAATTGCCCTTTCCTTGGCGATGACAGGTGTGCAGGTGTGTGTGTGTGTGTGTGTGTGTAAAGCATTTGAAGATACATTTTTTAATCATGTCTCTTCTCTGTAACTGTGATTTGAATCCTTCTTAGTATTAAATGTAATACAAACTCAAAATTGATTTAAGTATCTGATTTTCCACTCACCTTTTTAAGAGTGTGGAATATTCCTTATTTGAGTAGAACTATTCTCCCCTTAATCCTTGGACATCTTCAATGAACCAAAATAATTAAGTCAGAAACAGTTGGTAAAATAAATGAGACCTTGAATCAAAGTAGTGTAATTGGTGAGACCAACATTCATTCTTGCTAAAAGTCCAAGGGACAACAACTGACTACTTTTCATCAAGTTCTTGAAAACTCTCCATGTCAGTAATTACAATGAACAGCTTCTGTTTCTTGGCCTGGTAGATGTTCTAAAAACACAGCAACATCCTCCACATTGTTTCTCTTCCCTTGTCATCCGCCTCTACCAGGTGTGCTCTTCTGAGCATCCTCTTCATGCTCAGACTTTTCTCCTGCCTTTCCTCAAATTCTTCATGGGATCATCCATGACCTGGATCCCTTCTTGTTTGATATTCACATCAGTATTTTCTCCAGATTCCCAAGGTACATAATGTTGTTTGACACACAGTAGTCAAGTTCTGTTTGTTCAGTGTGTAACTGAGTATCAGCTAGGGACAGCAACAATGCTCTGCTGCCTCTCACATCCTACTGCTCTCTTTCAAAGGTCACTGGTTCCTAGGCTGAGAAACAAAAGGCCCAATCATTATTTTCCCAATAATGTACAGTCACAATGTGTAGACTATATAATTAGACTTTTGATGGGATTATACCATGTGCTGTCAACTTACAACTGAGAAACCTCTGTTATTTAGCAACTTTTCCTTCAGCAGGCTCTCTATACATAAACTGTTCGAACTTGAATGTGTCAGGTGGGACATAGATTGAATTGACTACCATGTTCATTCAAATGATGACCTGAACTCAACTTCAGGCCTGTGGTGCCTGAAAGAGGCAAGAGGAAAATCATCCTATTCTTGAAAAACATTTAAATATTCCCTTGGGAAACTATTGGGGTTGGGATGCTATAGACTTGTCATTTTTGAGGTAAATGGACTGTCTACAAATATGAGAAGGAAAGGAGGATTATGAAGGAACAGACTAGCAAAAAAGAGATCTTCTTATCACATATGTAGTACAGGGTACTGGGATCTTTCCTGCTATGTGATTTACATGTCAACTTAAAGTCAATGGCATGAGAATATATGTGCTATTCTAAATGTTGATCTATGTGCTGTCACTAGATCTAGATTTAATATCAGAATGGCTATATTGCCAAAGCATAGCACACATAAGTACTATATAAGAACTGTATGTATGTGGTGGTATTGTGTTCCAAAATATTGTGTACCTTAATAAACTTATCTGGGGTCAGAGACAGAACAGCCACAATATTCAACATAGAGGTTAGGCAGTGGTAGCACACGCCTTTAATCCTAGCATTCCAGAGACAGAAATCCCTCTTGATCTCTGTGAGTTCAAGGCCACATTGGAAACGGCCAGGCGTGGTGACCCACACCTTTAATCCCAGGGAGTGGTGATAGAAAGCAGAAAGGTATATAAAGCGTGAGGACCAGAAAGTAGAAGCATTTGCCCTAGAGAGGCATTTGGCCTGGAGAAGCATTTGGCCTGGTTAAGCATTCAGGCTTCTAGCAGCAGTTCAGCTGAGACCCATTTTGGATGAGGACTGAGAGGCTTCCAGTCTGAGGAAGCAAGACCAGCTGAAGATCAAGCAAGGTGAGATAGCTGTGGCTTGTTCTATCTCTCTGACCTTCCAGTGTTCACCCCAATACCTCGCTCAGGTTTGATTTTATTAATAAGAACTTTTAAGACTCATGCTACACCTATATACCATACTATATCACGAGAAAGAACCAGCATGTACAAGAGACTCAATGGAGATCTATCATTTCAAGCTGAGTGGTGGTGGCACATACCTTTAATCCCAGCACTTGTGAGACAGAGCCAGGTGAGTCTCTGTGAGTTCAAGGCCAGCCTGGGATACAGAGTGAGATCCAAGACAGGCACCAAAACTACACAATACAACTAACTGATACATCTTGTTTTATTTCATTTAGTGTAGAAAATGTGTATTTAGAATTAGGTACCTGGGCTTCATTCAGATGATCACCATTTTCTTGTTTTACACTGTTTTTAAAGTTTTAAACCTAACTATATCATTTCCCCTTCCCTTCCTTTCCTCTGATCCTCCCAGGTACCCCATCCTTACTCCTTCTTGGAATCATGACATCTTTTACTAGGTTTCACACACTATACCTCAGAACATGGCTGCCTAAACAAGGCTTGAACATGTACACCACCAATAGACACACTAACATGGAAGGAGGAAATCTCACCTAAAGAGAAAGGTAACTAAGGAATTCTGAGAGTAGGAGATATATTCCTTCCTAGGGATGAACCTCTGTTTTGTTTTCCAATACCAGGTGTTCAGTCTTGAAATCATACACATGCAAGCAAATTAACATAGTACCAATTTTCCTGGAACCATCCACGGCTTCATAGCCAACAACCAGCTTTAAACATGCCTGCTCTCCATCAGGCATGATTATAGTGTTGAGCTGGGCCACATCAGTGTCCAAGTACCTTTCCCCAGTCTGTCTGATTTAGTGAATATTGGCCAGCTATAGAGTGAACAATAATGCTGTGTCTTAACTTCTTCATCACAGCCTCAGTGGTTGTTCAAATTGGATGATAACACTTCAGTCAAGCCTGTTTTTCTTGGAGATTCTATCCAAAAGATGCTGACTAACTGAGGGTAGCTAATAGGCAAGTCTTTTCCTTGTGAGGGAATGGGGGTGGCAGATGTCTTTTAGTACAGTCTCTCTTCACTTTCAATTATTTATTTACTTACTCTTCAGCACTGTGGGGGAAGCTAAGTTTCTTTTGCTTTTAGCAACATTTTGGTGAAAAGCTAGTTTTTTGTTTTAAAAGGTCAGTATTATTCATTCACTGAATGCTAATAGAGTGGAGTCCTTACCAGTAGCTTGATTCTGGTAAACACTTAGATATGTTTACTGGATGAATGAATGTTTGCTGGAAAAAAAATCAATGAATGAATAAATTTTAAAAGTGACTACTATGCTCTAAATTTTGAAGTGCATCAGGATAGGACAAGAACATTACTCTGAACTGAGCAGATAAAACATATATCTTTCATGATGTTTAAGAAGTACACAAATTTTCCTATGGTGAAATCAGATGGTAATCTAATCAATAACTGCTTCTGCTTGTATCTCAAAACCACACATACATTGTAATAAGGCTATGACAATCAAGATTGGGATTAATTAAAAAATATTATAACACAAAATATGTACAATGTTAATATAATAATAGAGAGGAAGTATGGTTAATGATTGTCTTTTGATATTCTCATAGTGGTGCTTATTTGGAGCTATTAGGCTCATATTGTTGATTTATATCTTTTCCTTCTGGAGGTTTTTACCTAGAAGTCTTCACCAGCTCTTTAAATAACAGGAGAGTTTATTAATATTCAGAAAATAAAGGATTTGTGATGCCTTCTAGGAATATGATGTGATTGGTATATGTTTTCAGTAGAAGTCAGTTTCTTTGATCATCAAATGTGCTTCATGTTTTGGACAGGTAATCTGCAATGTGATTATTTGCTAGATGTTTAACAATGGTTGATGAAGTATAGTTAATACAGACTTATCTCACAGGAGACTCATGTGTAATACTGTTTACTGCTGTAATGGTGGTGGGATGGGACCTGGGAGAATGGAGCCAATAAGTAAAGTAACCAAAGTCTTGTGCAATAGCCAACTTTATTCAGAGGATCAGACAATTTATACACCCAAAGCAGAAACATGCTTCCATAGAGGCACATAAACAAATAGCAACAGCCAGTTGTAATGAATAATCTGAGAAAAACTCGTTCCTATTTGCTACACCTGGGTGGGGCACAAAAGCATAATCCAAGAACAATTCTGTGTCTTTGAAAAAACTGAGGTCATAAGACCCTTGTTTTCTCACAAGCACTCAGAAATCTCCTCACACAACTCCATTCCTAGACACTGTTCCTACATAATGCAACGTCAGTTCATGATTTTGCATTGAAGTCTAATGATGTTCACACCTAGAAGCCTTCCTATGCTACACAAGCCTGGCCGGTATGCCAGAACAGGACAAATATGTGCAATTGTAGAGCTATTTGGTATACATTTTAAGGGTCATTATTATTCCTTTTATGGATGTTTCCCAAAACAATATTAATAGAAATTTAAGGGAGCTTCTTTCTTTTTCAGCTTGTGTAAATTACCTCAGGGTACAACAGAGAATACATCCAGAAACTGGAAAGATTAGAAGTGGTGGGATGAAATAAATGTTATTAATAAACGATGCTAAGTGTGCATATACAGCTTCATTGAATATTTATTAGGAATGCTGTTAAAATTGTATGTGAAGGTTATATACATGCAGCTGTCTAACTTAGTCAGTCATATTTCAATTAGCTCAAGTTTCTACCTAAAAGTTTAGGAAATGATCATATAGGACAGAGTTCATGACAGCATTTGATGTCTTGAAACACACAGGGAGCAGTTTTTATTTTCCTTCTCAAATATGTATTTGAAAGTACATATTTCTTAGGCTTACCTAATCCTTCTGCCCTCTTGACTTTGTCATGGTTTTATTAGCTTTGCCTAAATGACACCAATTACCCTTCTCCACAGACAGCACACCTGGAAAATTTGTTCCTGAAAATATCCATTAAGTAAGTTCACACAGTTAAAACACAGGTCCTCTAGCTTCAGCAAACACAAAAAGTATCCCAAATGGGAAATACAATTTTTAGCTTTCTCAGGGAAGTCTTGTAGCTCTTCATTCTAAAAGTGTGATTGAAATTCAGGGATCCACACTTTTAGCAAACACGTGAAATGATTTACTGGTGTGGGCTCATTTTCTGTCCCCATGAAAATCTCCATGCTGTGAGTGTCCATCAAACCCATCACCCTCTTCTACTGACTTGGCTGATGCCTGTTCTTGTCCAGGTGACACAGTAGGATGTCTCATACCTAATGATTTGGCTGAATGACAGCTGGTACACTAGGTAGTACCATGAAGTGTATGTGCATCCAGCAACTGTTGGGATGGACAAGACATTATTCTGATGAGGACTCACTCTACCACCCAGCTTGTTGCTTAACTATTATTCCTGCAATCTTGATTATCCATCTGTCTGTTCTAAAAAATATAAATAAATAAATAAATAAATAAATAAATAAATAAATAAATAAATTTCTGATTGCATATAAAATAATTTTCTTTGTCTTTGGAAGTATTTCCACTCAGATATCTTAAGGATGCCATACCAAGTTTTATCTGCATCAATAACCAAAAATGGATCTTTATGTTTATCTCTGGTGGAATGACTTACAAATTCTTAAACAAAACCCCACAATTCAAATCAGCCAGTTCCCTGTAAAGATATACTGGCTATTCTGAGATCCATTGTGTAAACCTGAATCAAACATTTCTCTACAATGAACTTGAGTTTCACAGACAAAAGACATCTTTAAATCTACAGTTTTTAAAGAGTTTTCTTAGATGAGAGTTGTCCAAAACCAGGTTGCAGTTATTATCAGGCGATTGTCCTGTTCTCTTCTGTGTGCCACAACTATCTTGTTTTAAAAATGTTCATTTATTTTTTTGTGTGTGTGTGTGCAGAGGCATGCCAGGCTTGTGTGGGGTACTGGTATCTGAGCCTCCATCCTTATGATTACTCGGCAAACTCTTCTAATGGCAAAACGATTTCTCTTGCCTCACAAATTTTACATAAGTTTTAATATTTACACCTTTGTAGCTAAGATTGAGGCTTGATCAGGGTAAGGAATACTGGATGGGGTGGACTTGGACAATCTGTTTATTTTCTCTTTCCCATTGTTTACACTTGACAATAACGGGTGCCACTTTTATACAATGCAATACATATAGCTGGTCCTGGAGCAATATTTTTTAAAATAAGCTAGGAAAAGCCTTTTACTTTTCACATTCTGCCTACTTATCTACTTACTATAGACTTTGAAAATGTTACACTTAGTTAATAAGTGCTAAAGCTTTTTCATAAACATGTTTTTAAAATTTGTGCTTAAACCATTTCCTGGCCTTTTGGCTAAGATCACATATAAAAATCTACCCTTAGGGAAGTTGGATTTACACCTTCGATTATGCATGTATAACCTCATTCCGACAATCTGCAGCATTTCATTCTATGACATTTGTTTCATAATAGATACTAATCCCTTATTTTTTCTTACCTTTCAGATTTTGGCCTGTACCCTCATCCATCTGGTAACTTAAAGTAATTAATTTAATGATATACTTGGATGGAGTTGTATATATACACACTGATAAAGCTTGTGATTCTCTCTTCTGATTCTATTCTTAACAATTCTGTCTAATTAACAAGAGGGCAGAGTGTTTCGATATAAACCAAGCACTTATATGTTTGTACATTTGTTTTCCTGGGGGCATAAACATTTTTAAGAGAAAACTGTTAACTGTGAGTATGGGTCAAGAAAAGAAAATTAATTGTAATATTTTTGTGCACTTTAAAAAATCAAGTGATTTTTTTAAACATAAAATTAAAACATGATAAAAAAAAAGTTAAAAACAGTCTGTTTCTGAAGGTGTTTCTTTTTTATCTTTCGTAACAGTTCCTTGGGGGCATTGTCATTTGCTCTGCTCATTGGTTTGAAGCCCACAGAAATATCTGAAACTTTTCTGTCTATGTGCTGTGTTCTTTTTTCATATATTCAGGAGAATAATCCTGAAGTCCATGAATTTAAACTGGTTTAAAGCATAGCTGAGCAGATTGCCCCAAAGGCAGTGTTATTCTGGTGGTGAACCCATGCTAACTAACATAACAGTATCAGCACTCAGCAGGAAGTAATGACTCAAAGCAAGGTTCTAGATGATCTTCTGATCAAATAGCTTTTCAAAGTTCTCTGATTAGATGAAGTCTGGGAGACGCTTCTATTTCTCTTTTGTATTTCTTTCCCCAAGAAGACATTGATTTCTCTTAAAATGTAAAGCTGTAGTTGTACAGTAAGCTAATAAAATCAAACAGCCAAATAAACACCCTAGCATGCTGCTTTCCTGTTTGTTTGCCTATGAAACCCAAAGATGTTAGTTGCATTAGAAGTACGTGAATGCTTGCTTTTCTTTCTCGTGTGTCCTTTGAGAAGATACAAGGGGATTACAGTGTGAGTGAAATGGTACCCACTGGCTCATGTGGGAACATGGTCATTTCCAGCTGATGATGGCATCTTGCTTGAGGAGACTATGACTTAGGGCCCAGCGTAGGATGTAGATACCCAAGGGAAGATGTTCTGAAGTCCTAGATCCTCTGTGTGATGATATTGTGTTTTCCAAAACATTGTGTACCCTAATAAACTTATCTGGGGTCAGAGAACAGAACAGCCACTAGATACAGAGGCCAGAAAATCGTGGCACACACAGCTTTAATCCTAGCATTCCAGAGGCAGAGATCCATCTGGATCTCTGTGAGTTCTAAGTCACACTGGAAACAGTCAAGCATGGTGACTCACACCTTTAATCCCACGAACTGATGGCAGAAAGCAGAAAGGTATTTAAGGCTTGAGGACCAGGAACTAGGCTGGTTAAGCTTTTAGGCTTTTGAGCAGCACAGTTTAGCTGAGAGGCTTCCAGTCTGAGGAAACAGGATCAGCTGAGGAATTGGCGAGGTGAGGTGGCTGTGGTTTGTTCTGTTTCTCTGATCTTCCAGCGTTGACCCAGTACCTGGCTCCAGGTTTGTTTTTATTAATAAGATCTTTTAAGATTCCTGCTACACCTCTGCTTCCATCTGCCTTGAGAAAGCAATGTCTTCTTCCACATGCTGTCAACCTGTGATGCTCTGCCTCATTGCAGGCCCAGATGCAGTAGATCCAAGGCCTATGCACTGAAGTCTCTCAAACCATGGATCACAATAAAACTGTCCTCTCTCAGTGTATGATTGCTTCATATTTTCCCACAGAGATAGCTACAGTAACTAATATAAAAGGATGTTATACAAAACGCAGGTGAGATCCTAGTCGTTTGATGCAATGTCCGAAACCATGATTGTCCATTGCTTGATTGTGGTCCCCCAAAGGCCAGGCTCTTGTTTCTGTGAGACTGCACATCTCGGAGGCAACATTGGAGAACTGTTTGCAGAACCCGAAGTAGATTTCCTTTTACATGATTATTTTATCTTCCTTCCATTGCTTTCCTATCATCCCTCCCCACACCTCCACTCTGTCTTTTGTTGCCTTCCCTTTGGCTTCCCTTGCAGAAATACAATACCCGGAAATACAGGTGCTGTCTTCATGTGGGTTCGTCTGGAATTGTTGGTGTTCACATGTGTCCACACCATGCCTCCTGCAATTCATCAGCTGTGGTTAAATGCTTCTACCCCAACACTGATTCCCAAGGACAATTTGGCCCTTTGGTTCCTGCTGCAATAAGTTACACATTTCAGTGCTGGATTGTCTTTCTCCTCAGGTGTTATGAAGGCAATTTTGCCAGTGAGATCAGCTCTCCCATGGAGTCATAAAACCTGCCGATTTTGTTCATTGAACCCTTTCCTTGTTGTGAAGGCAGGACTGATGGCTCCTGGGAACCTTGCCAGACAGACAGAATACTAGGAACA
Organism: Peromyscus melanophrys; assembly: GCA_902168415.1. Classification (NCBI taxonomy): domain Eukaryota; kingdom Metazoa; phylum Chordata; class Mammalia; order Rodentia; family Cricetidae; genus Peromyscus; species Peromyscus melanophrys. The sequence goes on along the minus strand of CABHPR010150493.1, from coordinate 66,346 downwards.
TTTTCTTCATCTGTTTATGTATTCATTGTTAGTGTGTGATGCTGGTGGTTTTTTACTCTTTAATCTTGGGGCGGCCCACCATCCAGCTCCCAAATAAATCACACACGGAGTCTTATTAAACTTGGCTTGTTTCTTGCCAGCTTTTCTTAATTTAAATTATCCCATCTATCTATTTATTGCCTCTGGGTTTTTACTTTTCTCTATTTCTGTCTGTACATCTTTTCTTTCCTTCTTATTCCATGTCTGGTTATGTGGCTGGGTGGCTGGCGCCTTTTTTTTTTCTTGCTCCTCCATCCTTCTTCCCAGATTTCTTCTCTCATTTATTCTCTCTTCCTGCCAGCCCTGCCTGTCCTTTCTCTGCCCAGCTACCAGCCATTCAGCTCTTTATTAGACCAATCAGGTGTTTTAGACAGGCAAAGTAACACAGCTTCACAGAGTTAAAAGAATGCAACATCTTTGCTTCATTAAAGCAAATGCTCCACAGCATAAGCAAATGTAACACATCTTAAGGAAGATGACATTGCTCCTTCACACCGAGGTGCGGGGACCCTCTGGAGGTAATTACACTCAGTAGGGGAGTCATGCTGGTGTCAGTTACCTGGGGATATGGCTAGGACTGGGCCTTTGGGGCTAGGCTCTACTTAAAACAATATTCGACAACAAGTGTGTGTACTACACGCACAACACTATTTCCTGGAGGCTGGAGGACAGCCTGGGGGAGCTGGTTATCTCCTTTCACCGTGTGGGCTTTGGGGATAAACTTCATGGTGCTGGCCTTGGTAGAAACGCCTTTAACATGTCATCCAGCTCACGAGCCCTAAAATGTCTTTTTATTGCAAAAGAAAGATTAGAGCTTCGCCAATCTTATAAATACTAAGAATTATCTCACTTCTAGAAATCAATAATGTTACATTTAATATATATATTATATTATATCATATTGATCCCAAAGTTGTGTTTTCAGATTCAACAACACTGAAACCATAATATTTTATCTTACAATGGCCTGCTATTTAATTCTTCCTGCTACTAACCCTAACTCAACTAAAGAATAATTCAGCAGATACTACAATAAGATTTGGAATTCACTTTCCCTCTATGGGGAATTTACAAGCCCAGTCTCTTCTTCCAAAGTCTTTAAAATCATTTGACCATATTTTACACAATGCAAGCTACTAGCAAAAATTCCTCTAAGCCATATATTTGTATATTATTAATTATATTGAATAATAAAGATAGTCAATTTATAGGATTAAACATTTTTGTTTCATAATTAGAGGTTTTGGTTGCTTTGGCAGTATACAAAAGGCTGTAAATAATAACTGTGTGATTCAAACAAAAACATTTATTTGTGATGCAAAAGTAAAGAGGGCATGGGAAAATTACTAAATACCATATATACTCCCTCAAGAATATGCTCCCAGAACACTCTTCCACTGTTGGTAGGAGTGCAAACTTGTACAACCACTCTGGAAATGAGTGTGACAGTTTATTAGAAAATTAGTGCTCAACTTACCTCAAGACTCAGCAATACCACTATTGGGCATATATCCAAAAGATGTTCAATCATTTCACAAGGTCACTTGCTCAACCATGTTCATAGCAGCATTATTAATAATAGCCAGAACCTCAAAACAACCTAGATGTTCCCCAACAGAAGAATGGATAAGGAAAATGTGGTACATTTACACAAAGGAGTATTACTCAGCAGTAAAAAACAATGACATCATGAAATTTGAAGGCAAATGGATAGAACCCAGACCCCAAAAGACAAACATGGTATGTACTCATACTTAAAGGGATATTAGACAAAAAGCAAAGGATAACCAGGCTACAATCCACAACCCCAGAGAAGCTAGGCAAAAAGGATGACCCTAAGAGAGACATAAATGGAGGGCCCTAGGAAGGGAAACTAGTTAAGACCTTCTGGAATAGTTGTGAGGTGGAGTAGAAGGGGAGGGATGGAGATGGGAACAGGAGGGACTGGGATGGCCAAGTGGAGGGAGGGATGGAGAGGGAGAAAAATGGAAAAGATATCGCCGTAGAGGGAACCCTTAGGGAGTTAGGGAGAATCCTGATGCTAAGGAAATCCCCAGGAACCCACAAAGGTGACACCAACTAAGACTCCTAGCAATAATGGAGAAGACGCCTAAACTTACCTTCTCCTATAATCAGCTTAGTGACTTGTCATCATAGAACCTATATCCAATAACTGATGGAAGCAGATGCAGTGATTCACAACCAAGCACTGGGCTGAACCCCTAGACTTCAGTTGAACAGAGGGAGGAGGGATCACAGGAGCAAATGAGGTCAAGATCATGATGAGAAAAACCATAGACAGCTGACCTAAGCTGGTGGGAGCTCATGGACTCTGACCTGTCAGCTGGGGAACATGCATGGGACTGAACTAGGCCCTCTGAATGTGGGTGACTGATATGTGGCTAGATCTGTTTGGGGAGACCCTGGCAGTAGGACCAGGACTTATCCCGGGTGCATGAAATGCTTTTTTGGAAAACATTCCCTATGGTGGGATACTTTGCTCAGTCTTGACAGGGGGGAGGGGTTTGGTCCTGCCTCAACCTAGTGTGCCAGACTTTGTTGATTCCTCAAGGAAGGCATTACCCTCTCTGAGGAGTGGATGGGGGGTGGAATTTGGGGAGGTGGGTGGGTGGGAGAGAGGTGGGGAGAGGAAACTGGGGTTGGTATGTAAAGTGGGGGAAAAAACTTTTTAAAAAATAAATTAATAAAGAAAAAAAAAAAAGAACATGCCCCCAGTGGCCAAAAATCTCACAGTAAGACCCATGTCTTAAAGTTTCACTACCTCTGGATTGCACCATGCTTGAGCATGATAAGCCTAGACCAGGGAGGGTCTACAGGAAAACTTAACTACTACCTATAGTATAATGAAATGTAGTTCTGGTATCTACATCTTTTGATAATATAACCACCAAGTCCTTTTTTTCTGCCCTCTTTCTCTTGGTATCTTTTTCTGTGTATTTTTTCACTTTCTCTCAATTTTACTGTGGGATATGAAACATCTCTGAGATCAGATGAGTTTTTAAAGTACCCTTTTAATAAATATAAAATTAAAAATAGGTAAAATGAGAAGAAATCATCCTGGCATTGTTTAACTGAAAGTTCATTCTTTTGGACTAAAATGCTGCTAAATGATCATTAACAGCTTATCTTAGATCAAATAATCCAGTAATCCATTGATACGCTCAAATCAGCACTACTGGTTTGTCTAGATTGTGTGTTTTGCTTTCTAAATGCATGTTCAATATGGTAGTTACTTTCTCATTTCTGGTGTAAAATACCCTCAGAAAAGTGACTTGAGAGAGTGTTGATTTTGACTTACAGTTGAAGGTAAAATTCATCATAACAGAAGACAAGGCAGCAGGATCCTGAAATGTTTAATCACAGCATATCCACAGTCAATAAGTAGAAAGCAGCACCTCTTTCCATTTATACAGTGCAAGATCCTTCCTAGGGAAAAAAAAAAGTATCACCCACAGTACATGGTTCTTATCACTTCAGTTGATAAAATCAAAACAATTCCTATAAGCATGTTCAATTTCCTAGGTCAATCTAGATTCAGTAATGTTGAGAGTTAACACTAATCATCACATTCCTATATATCAGTTGGTGACTTAAAGCTGATCCATATCCAGGGTGGGAGGCAGCCTGCCATGTGCATTGAGTGTATGGGGACTAAGATCTGTGTCCACAGGAGACCTGTTTTCATGATTTCAAGACTGTCCTGCTGGAGAAATTCAGGTTTTCGTGGAATAAGACACAGTCTTTTTACATGGAAAATATCCCATGGTAATTATCATCCACAAATAAAAGTTGCTAAATGTATAGAGGAAAACTAATTAAAATATAAATTAAAACCTCACATAATGAAAAATACTCTAAGAAGAAACACTTCTCTCTGAACGCTTGGACATTAAACATGCGCTAAAATTCCTGTGATTTCACCTCCAAATTACAAATTTCACCTCAGAAAATCATCAGCTTTTCATGATTGATTGTACATGATTCAAGAATGTATAACATGCTTTAGAAATATACACACATGACTGTAAGGTCTCAAGAAGCAGACACATTTTAGTAATCTACACTAATGGTCAGAAGAGGTTAATGTGCTTTTAAAACTATGTTCTATTTACTTAGATAAAGAAGACATTGACAAAACTCTAATAACTTCCTTTCCTTTCATTGATGAATCTTAATCTTAAAAGTGTTTCAAGAATAGTTTTCAACAAGAGAGTTGGTTTTTATCTCCTGGTGTTAAAGACCTACAATGACTTTCCTAACCTTTCTGAATTTACAGCAATTGGAGATTCTTAGGCTTTTAAAAAGGTGTTCCAGATTTAGCTATTGGTTAAAGAATTTTTTTTTAAAGAAACTTTCAAATGTTGAAAAACTTTTAAAGAACAGTGATTCCTTTAGCTAATGTCTTTCTCTTTGACTATTATTAAACAGTGACCTTTGGAAAACTTTCATTTTCTTTTGTGATCTTCCAATGAAGAAGCCATCCTTTGTTTATAGCATAAAAGCAACAATGTTCTCTAGAGAATGGTAGGTGAAGGGCCAAGATTTCCTTTAGATTAACAGTACAAATGAGTTATTAATATGAGAGCTTTTAGTACCTATTTATACCCTCAAATAAAAAAGGAAAGTATATAATAAAGTTAGGAACCCAAATCACTCCTTATAGCTATACATTGCTTTAACATTGTTATTTATCATAAACAGATACCTTTGGGAAATTATATTTCCTGGAGAAATTGGGGTTACTCTTTGTGGGTTTTAAGATCACTAATAAATGAATTTATTAATGAATTCAGAAGGAAGATAGAGAAGAATTTTATTTGAAGTTAAGAGAAACAAAAATAGGCAATCTGTAAATCTCTTCAGGAAAGAAGGAAATAGAGACATGGAAGAGGAAAATTCCATAATACTTTCCAATAATGAATCATGGTAAGTCAAAAATAAATAAATAAATACCAAAGTAAAAATATTAATGTGAACACAAATGGAAATGTAAGATTATTTTAAAAATTATTTTCACCAATAACTAAAGTCAAATTATTACTAAAAGTACAATAGATTGTAGAAAAAATGAGGGACAAAAACAGACAAAAAAGAAAAAAAAAGGAGAAAAATAATCATTAAAAACTAAGGTGAAGAAAGACTGTCCAATTATGAAAAAGATGCATAAAGAAAAGTTGCTGAGTGCATGAAGAGATATACCAATTAAGATATAAATTAAATTGCATAGTAATTTAAACATGCTAAAAGTATAGCAAGCAAATTGGGAAACTATAAGAGTCAATTGAAGGCAAAGAAAAGAAACAAAAAGAAAGAAAAGACAAGACTCCACAGAGTGAAGTATTCAAATGGTTCTCCTTTGGTTTGTCACATTGGAGACTGGCAGGTATGTGTATGGAGAAGGGGAAGACTGGTTGAGCCTAATGGACTCTTCTCTCCCCCATGGTTGATGAGTCTATCAGAAAAGTGTCAGACATCCTGTAGATTGAACTATCTTCCCTATGCTTGCTTCCCTCCTTTGCACACTAGGCTTTCTGCTAGCCATATCTAACTGTTTAAACTACAAACTGGGCAGAGTCTCTCATACCCCTAAAATCCCCAGAGCATACCCTAAAGGGTTAATGCTCTGGCTGCTGGTGGTGGGATGCAGTCTATCAAGTGCATGGAGTATATGGGTAACAAGCATATTTCTGAGATCTGTGGTGGCAAGAGACCTGTTTTATTTATTTTCAGACCATCTTGCTGGAGAAATGAAGCTTTTCGTATCAAGCCACCCATGGATGGCAGACAGCTGGCTCTGGAGTCTGATCTTCCTGCTGACCTTGCGCTCAGAACTACTACAACTAGGTGCTTATCCGTTGAGATCTTTTCCCATTTGTTAAGGGAGAACTTTTCTTCCCTAGGCACTTCCCTGCCTTAGATGAGCCTCTTGTAACCTTCATGAATTGGTTTGTCAGAGTCTTACCCTTGAACTCTTCCTTGCCCTTGGGCTGTAGCAAGCCAAATCCAGGTACCCTGATTTGTGTTTGCTCCTTGTTATTAGTCCCTTGAGGGAGCTCAGGTTTTAACAATAGGCTGTCTCTAAAGATGGTGGCTGTCTGCTGCTCTCTGAGTGATACAGGGTGGCAGATGAGATTTCCTTCCATCTTCCTTGACTCATACACCAGCAGGATATCGCATCACCAAAGCCCACAACTGAATCTGATGCTTGTGGATGGTGGTATTGTCCTAAGGATAGGATTTCCTTTGGTATACCTTCTGCTGTCTTTCCTACTAGCAGGGTGCTGTGCTTGGCTTACTTCTCATGTGTGTCATGCATCATCTTCTGTTTCCCATAAAGTATCTTTAGCTTATTTTCTTCCTTTTATTCTGACTCCCTCCTCCCCTGGTCTCATGAAGACAGATCCTAGCCATTCATCTTGCCAGGAAGTCCTGTCTGAAAACCATTTTACATTGAAAGGCTACCCTGATTCTATAATTGATAAATAAGTAAGGAACTTATATTTCCTTTCTCCAAATGGCTTATGGATCAATGTTTTACAAAGTATAAGGAATATTTTATACATGGGCATTTATTAGCTACCAAATACTAGCTGTCCTATAGTTTAAGAGTGCATTCCTCTAACCTATTAATTTAATAACTGTTCCAGAAGTTTTTAGATTTAATCTTACCTATCAATGTAAGTGTATTCATTTTTCCCATTTATTTAATTGTGTATTTGTCATTCATTCATTCATTTATTGGTATGGGGAGTAGATTCAGTGCTTCACATAGGCTAAGCATGCTGTTTTATTGAGCTAAACCCTCATTATTTTTTTGTGTGTATTTTGGATAAACATTAGCTACATGGCATTTATAGTTGTGCACTGAATAACAGTGTTATTGATAACACTTTTTCACTTAATGATGTGGCAACATATACCATGGAGACCTGTGATATTATAATGGGACTGAGGAATTTTTGTCCCCTAACACTTCTAATGTGTTTTTCCCTTATTTACATCTATTTAGATATACATACACCATTGTATTCCAGTTTCATACAGTATTCACCATAATAACTTGCTATACTAATTTACAGCTTACAGACCATGGGCTGTGCAGACAGCCTAGGTGCAGTTGGCTTCACCTAATGATGTATTTCTCTGTGCATTAAATGTCACATGACTATATTGAAACAATTGTCTTCAAATTTAAATTTGTATATAATTGAAAAATTATCTTCAAAGACAACAGCTGAAACACTGTAATATTTTGTAACTAAAATAAATATAGTATAACTAAGAATGTTAATGCTAATAAGTAAAAGTAATTTGTTTAGAATTTAAAAATGAATGTTTCAAACAGAAATTCTCCTAAATACCTAAAGTAAACCTATCTATAACATATTTTGTTTGTAACTATTATGATTGCTATGCTGGGAAGTTATTACTCAGAGATGTTCATTAATTGAGAACCTGGCAATTAGAACCAGGATTTAAATGTTATTAATTGCATGTTGTTAACAGAAATACAAAATTCAAACCTCACGTTGCTCCCCAGTTCAAGATAACAGAAATGGCACATAGATTGCTCATGGTTCGCTGTTTTATATCCAAGTAGAGTGGATATAAACTAAAGGGAGACTCAGTAGATCATCTTGCACAATGCAGGCTGAACAGTCTAACTATGGCAGTCATCGCACTGAGAGGCTGAAAGTCTGGGAGCGTCTCGGTCTGCCAGACTGTTGGCCTGGGCAGTTGGTCTGTCCAGCCGAAGGCCTGGGGCATTCCTGGAGAGGGGCTGATCATCACATGGCAGCGGGAAGATACTGGCTTCTAATATCAGTGAAGGAATGTAGCAGCAATGGCAACAGCAGAGACAGCAGCAGGATAGTGAGGCCAGAAACAAGGTTGGTGGACTTACAGGTGTGCCATGAATTCAAGTCAGCAAAAATCAAAGCTTCTCCAGACTCGATCAAATTGATATCCAAGATTAATCATCACACCACACACAATGAAGAGGAAAATTTACTGTCCATTAAACACCTTTGCCCAGAAGCCGACTCCACTTTGGGAGTTGTCTAATCCAGAATTGCTACCATGCAAAAGAAAAGGATTTGTTGTTGTTGTTATTTGTTTGTTTTTGTTTTGTTTTTAAATGATCCCATTTTCTCCATATTAAATTTTATTGACTTAAGAAAGATGTGATTTTATCAGGTTGCACATTGATTAAAAAAAAAAAAACTTCTAAAATTTTGAAGGAATAACCTGTAGAAAATACTGCATTTATACATGTTTTAGTACCTTGAAAAGTGAGGTGATTTTAATGAGATGGCCCCAATAGATTCCAATATTTGAATACTCGGTTTCCAATTGTTGGAACTGTTTGGAAAGGATTAGAAGGTATAGTTCTTTTGGAGGAGATGTGTCACGTGGGGTGGGCTTTAAGATTCAAAGCCTCTCCCTTTCCCAGTTGGCTATTTCCACCTCATGCTTGCTGATCACCTTGCCTGTTGATCATGCTCTCCACCATAATGATTGTAGATTCATCCACTGAAAATGTTAGACCCCATTAAGAGCTTTGTTCTGTAAGTTGTTACAGTGTTTGGTATCAGACCAGTAGAAAAGTAACAAAGACAGAGAGTAAGGTTTAAGTTATTCTCCAGAAAATAGTCATTAAGAGGCTTCAGAGGAGTGGGAAGGCTGGCCCTGCCCCTCACAGGCTGCAGCACTCAGGAGAGCAGGCACTGTATCTCACCTAGACAACACAATAGAGCTGACCCTTTTGGAGCAGGGGATGGGGGATGGGGTGGCACAGGTTAGCTGGCCCTGCCCCCCCCATCTATCATGTGGTAGTATGGGTGGGGGATAGATGCCACCCCTTATAACTTGTTACCTGCTACAGGCTAGAGAGCTGGCCCTGGGGCTCACAAGAGTAGGAGAGTTGCCCCTGCATCTCGCCAACTACACCACATGGGAGAGCAGGACCTGCACCTCACCTCGGCAAAAGCGGTAGAGCTGGCCTTGGTGGTGTGGGAGCAGGTAAGCCAGATTAAGGGTATGAGAGCAGTAGAATTGGTCCTATGCTGCCTGCTACATTGGGTGAGCTAGCTGGAGATCTTGCTCTGGTAGTGATGATGAGGGACAGTTGGCAACCAAGCTACCAACCAGGCCAGAACCAGGGCTATGAATTGGCCCACGACAACATTCACTTCACTTATGAACTACTAGAGCATGGGAAGGGGCTGGACCTATAGATCCAGAGCTGTAGAATCTCTATGACACGGCACAACAACAGGATATTCAAGAGAAGTCCAGTGAAGGCCCAGCATTGAGATGGAGCAGAAGCCAGAGGCTTCGAGCCAGACCAATGACTCATTGCAATGAACACTTACAAGTAAAGATGTATGGACTAAAGGATATGCTGTGTGACTCACTGTGTCATGCTGTAGCTCCCCCCCCCACACACACACTCACACACACAAAAAACCATTTTGTTGTTTGTAGTTTGTTTTTTCTTTTTCTTTTTTGTTTTCTTTTCAATTGTATCTTATTAGGGGGTAGGGGGTTGCAAAGCCAGAGGGTGGATATGAAGGGATGGAGTGATGAATGGGATCAGGATGCATGATCTGAAGTCCAAAAGAATCAATAAAAGACTGAAAAACAAAAGAGGCTTTGGAGGATATGGACACACACACACACACACACACACACACACTCACATGTGTGTATATTTAGATAACTGACTATTCACTCAGTACGTCTAAGAAGATATTGTTAATAATTTCTAAGCTTTGAGATAATTATAAGTTGAATCCAATGGTCACAGTGCAAGAATTATTTTTGATCTGCTGAACCAAGGTCATAGTACACTATCTAAACACTTATTTATTTGATATTAGAAACAATATTACCTATTTCATAATTAAATGAATAAAAGAAAATCACAAAATTAGCACAATTCAAAGTTTTATTACTCAAAATGTAATGAATATAATATCCTGCTTTATTTGGGAAATAATTTGCATATAATTAAATATTTTTTCTACTTAAAAATTGTAATTCTTCTCATATACTTTAACACTAAAATTCTGTTAATATGAAAAGGAATTTTCCCATTTCGAATAGCCAATACTTATGATACATCAACAATATGAATACCTATACAAGACTTGAATTATGCCAACACCAGTATACATGCTCTCTTGGACCGGGAACTCTCACTGAGCTCTATCCTTAATAAAAGATCTACAGGTGATTAAGGTCTGCAGAGAAAAAGAGAATTAGTCTTTTTTTTTTTTTTTTTTTTGAGACAGGGTTTCTCTGTGTAGCTTTGCAGCTTTCCTGGAACTCACTTGGTAGCCCAGGCTGGCCTCGAACTCACAGAGATCCGCCTGCCTCTGCCTCCCGAGTGCTGGGATTAAAGGCGTGCGCCACCACCACCCGGCGAGAATTAGTCTTAATCCAGGATGAGCCCTTTAGTTGTTTACTCAGTTCTAAGTGGTCAGTCCAGATTATGAACAAACAAGTAATAGTAAATGGACTCAGTGTGTTGTATTTCTATGCATGTGTCTGTGCCTGTGTGTACATGTATGTTTGAAACAATAAAAACTAAAGAAAAAGAAACCATTAATTGACAGTGAGTGATGGGGCTCCGTAAGTGGGAAGAAAGTGAAGGGAAAATCATGTAATTATATTTCAAGAAAAAATATAAAATGTATTAAACATGTTTCAGGCACAAGACAATATGTGCACACTAAGGCTGATCTTGGGTTGTAGGATGAGTAAGGAAAGAAATATAAAGAAGGAAGGAGCATGGGGAGGACTTCTTTGAAGCCTCCCAGTACAGTTCATCGGTAATGACACAGTCTTCCTGTTCCCTCACCACTGAAAGCAGCATCACTGTTATAACAGTGTATAAATACTGAGGTAATTATGTTGCGTCCCGGAAAAAAGAAAACAATTTATTTTCAACTGTCTCAACATGTGAATTCGAAAGATAAAGGTGATCATAAAGGTGTAAATGGTTCTAACATTCTGAACTGACTATATAATTAGCACAAATCAATTTCTCTCAAGGTTTGTACTTTACTCACACACAAATGAGGTGAGAAAGGTTTTATTTGGTTGGATTTTTCTATCACTGGTGGAATCGATCCATCCATTCCTCAGTAGTGACTGTGCAATCTGATCACTAACATTGTTTTCAAGTTCCCCAGGTTAATTATTTCTATGTTAATATTATTAAAAACACATGGACTCTGTAATCTTAAACAATTATTAAATATGGCAAGCCATCAAGTTCAATTTAATGCAATTAATGAGATATCAAATTGTATATACTATATATATAATATGCATATATATACATACATAATAGCTATTGTCTAAGCTGGTAGTTATTTTGATTTAACCTATGATAAAAAGAAAAATATTACTAACTACAATGAATGCCAAACAAAAGTATTGTAAGTGCCAGGGAGCAAATCTACTTTGAAATGAAGAAAATCATAATTTAAACTCAAGTCATTTCACCTGCTATTTGAACTTAGAATTGCTGTTTGGTTTTCAAGAGATTACTCTCTTCATCAGTAAAATAGAATAATATCACAAAGCACTCATCTTTTGAACCCCACTGAAATGCCATAACTTGTAAGCATCATTCAGAAGAAATAGCTCCTGTAGACTTTAGGATATAGTATTTCAAAGAGTTAAATTACCATAGCACTGTTAAATTTCAAAGATGTCTTCTATCTAATTTTATATTCCTACAAATAACTTGCATCCTTATTTGAGAAGTGTAAGTAGTAGTTATTTTTACAGTTTATATAATTCTCACAATTCCAAAATACATGCTTGTATATACATATCTCATCATTATTTTAAGTCTAAGAAATATCAGAATTTTGTAACATTTTGCTATTATTTTGATACTTGGGAGTGACTCCCAATATGTATTGTAGTTTGATAATGTATGGAGTAATAAATGAATTGTATACTATGATACCTCTCAAAACTTCCTTGCTGCCAATTATTCCTAGGACTAAAGGTCTGCCAGTATCAAACTGTCTCAAAAATATACTAATCCTGCAAATGCAGCCTGCTTCAGCTCCTCACCTTAGCATGGCCCAATCCAAGTTGGTGCCGTCACCTCCAATTTTAACCTACCTGGAGATTATAATCTTCCAGCAACACAAGTGAGAAATAAACTAATAGTAACCCAATAATATCTGGATACCTACTTTGCGGGGCTACTAATGATTTCCAGAGGTAACACCCTGAGGAACATCTAGAAGGAATGTACTACCAAGATAGCAATCAGGGAGTAAGCTTGTTTGAGCCATGCCCTGAAGCATTGCCTTTAGTGAGGTAGCAGGTAGCTGTTACACTTGCCTATGACCTTGAGGTATATGCCCCTGGGGTGTGGCTGCTGGGGACCCTTAAGACCTGGGATGCATGTATGATCTGCCTCTCTTCCCTACCTCATGGTTTTGGATGCTGGTACAGATCAGGGTAGAGCTAGCCAGAGAACCTTGTTGGACAGTTGTCTCACTCTTCCAGGATCCTGCGACAAATTCCTTTATTCTGTCTTGTGAGTTAACCCCCAAATAAATTCCTTTGATCACTAAATAGACTCCATGGATTAATCCCATTATCTGGCAAATGGATAGGTATAGGATATTAAGGTAGGTTATTGTATATACTAGTAAACTAATTTATAAAAAATACCAGCTTTAGATAATTTGCACTGCTATGGATTCTTATATATTGATACAAATGTAAACTATTTTTATATTCTTATAAGATAATTTGTATATTGATAAAACACAAAACTATATTTCTTGTATTATACATATATTTTTACTCCTATTTGAAATATCTTGTATATTGATTCAAATGTAAAATTATATTTGTCATACTGTATATATCTTCTACTTCTGTTTAGAATATTTTGTATATTGATATATATTGTTGTCATATTGCATAGTGCATTATATATTTCTACCTCTGTTTAAGATATTTTGTGTATTGTCACCATTTTGAGGTCATTGTCCTTGTACTGTACATTTACTTACAGAATGTTTACCTTGTTTATATGAAGCCTTAGTCCTTAGGTTATTTAGGTAGATAAGACTTACAGATTTATAGTCACCCATGCTTGTCATCTCTATAGTTATGTTAGGTTGTCCAGACTTACAGAAACATATGTCAGATGGATAGGTAATCTTCAAACACTTCACAGATCTTGAGAATATGGCATTTAAACTTAATATTCTTAAACTTAAAATAACTTAAAATTCTGTTGATGTGAGACATGATTGCTCCTGGCAGCACTGATCTGATCCCAAGAGAATGTTGGACTTTTAAGACACTCTGTTTGGAAGTTTGTCTTCCTCCCGACCTAATGGCCTCCTGGACAAAGAACTGCCCTTACCTTGACTGCTGACAGCACAAATGCTGTCCTTTCTGGACGATCAGGACACAAGGAAAAGAGACTACTGAACTCTGCCACGACAGGGTAAGATGGTCTTTCAAAATTCCTGCTTCTAGAAATGGTCTGTCAGATATTCTAGGCCTGTAGCCAAATTGGATGCCCCAATAGTGCTGAGAAATTTTGGTGACTGTCCAGGTTGCCAGCTGTCTCTGTCTATTCTTGAAAGATTTCCAAAAGTTGCTTACATACATTTCCCATTTTTTTTCAGGTATTCTTATATTCCTTCTCCTGTCTTTGATGGGGTTGAAGACTAACAGTTACAGTTACAATGTTCTCATATCTTAGCTAGAACATACTAAGTACTAGATTCAGATTCTTCAGGATAGGACAACTTTTGGAATAATCTCTCTAACATACCATTTACCTATGTTCTGGACATCTCTTGATTTTAGTATGTGTCTCTTGTTTAATGTTGTTCTTGTTAGTTGTAGTTCCATTTTGCTTAGATCATTACCCATTATTTCTCCGGTTTAATATTTAATAATCATCCTATTATGTATAGTTTTGTGTTAGGTTAGAACTTTCTTATTTAGACAAAAGGGGGAGATGTAGTGGGTGGCTATTTGAGTCATGCCCTGAAGCACTGCCCCTAATGAGGCAGCTGTAGCTGTTATACCTGCCTATGACCTTGAAGTACATGCCCCTGAGGCGTGGCTGCTGGAGGGGTGGCCTTAGGACCTGGGGTGCATGTATGCTCTCTTTCTTCACTACCTTGTGGTTTTGGATGCTGATACAGACCAGAACAGAGTTCACCAGGGAACCACTTTGGACCATGTCTCACCCTTCCCGGATAATGTGACAAATTCCTTTTTTCTGTATTGTGAGTTAACCCCCGAATAAATTCCTTTGATCATTAAATAGGCTCCGTGGATTAATCCCGTTAGGACTGCTGTGTACACAGCTGGCCAGATGTTGCCAGGGAAGATGAGCTTTTCCATGCTCTAGCCATGGCCAACACAATGGAGAATATCAGAAAGACAATGGAGTAGACAAGAAACATCATGAAACAGGGAATGGAGTGCCCAGAGTACTAGAATGAACTATAGAACACACAGCTTCCGTAGTCACCTTGTTTGGATTGCAGGCTTCTCTAAGATGGTAATAGGAATTTAAATGCCTAACAGATCCAAGGCACCACACATTACTAACACTTCAGCATGCAGCAAGAGTGAAAGGGCCATTCAAGTTCCATTCAATAGCAATTTTCTTTGGTCTAGTGATCCTTCCAGGAGGCCTTGGATAAAGCATGCATGAAGGAAAAACATTCTTCTGTCACGGTTGAGCTAGTAGGGAATCACCAATCCCCACACCTGCGGCTTCCAGGCTTCCATCCCTGAGACTACCATTGCTCCTGGAAAGTTGGATATTCCAAGAACATGTGTGTGTGTGTGTGTGTGTGTGTGTGTGTGTGTGTGTGTGTGTGTGTGTAAGAGTCTCTTTGAAAACTTGAAGAACTTTGTCATATGAAGGCGGGCATTGGACCACCCACATGATTATGTTGTGTGGTCTTTCGCAGGCATCAAGCTGGGGCAAGTTACTGGGTATTACCATGAGTTCATAGTGAGAGTAGGAGAAATTGCCTGGATTCTCCTGGTACCTAGTACTGTGGTTGTCTTGACTGATTATATTTACTCTTTATACAAACCCTTTGCCTCTCCACAATCTAAGATGCAACCCATCACACTTGGCTAATAGAATAGAGAGAACACCCAGTGTTCTTTAGTGGATAGAATCAGAGCAAGGTGATCCATACCACGATTTTTTTAATTATTATTTTATTTTATTTTTCGTTATCTCTTCCTTCAGAATCCATCTAAAGGCACAGTATCCTTGTTTTAATTGCAATTAGAGTCCATTTCCTTATCTTCATTCCTCATTCTTCCTTGCCTAATCATTTTAGACATAAGTGTTGGACTTGACAGTATGAATGGGAAAAGTCTACATTTTTCAAGGGGCCAAGCATTCAACTCCTCAAGATAAGAGTTTATTTTTAAGTGTTGGGTTTTTCCTTAGCACCCTTTATCACAGTCTTGAGAATTATTAAGTTGGCCTGAGGACTTAATTTCCAAGCCAGGGATCTTTACACACACTGTGCTCTTTAAAAAACAAACAAACAAAAACAAAGACAAACATACAAAAATCACTTCTTTTGCCACTGTATGTGGATGAGTGTTTTGCCTGTATGTATGCATGTGTACCATATGCATGCCTGGTGCTCATGGAGCACAGAAGAGGGCATTGGATCCCCTGGAACTATAGGTGAGAATGGCAGTGATCTTGTGGGTACTAGGAATCAAACCTGGGTCCTCTGTGAAAGAAAGCAGTGCTCTTAACCACCAAGTCATCTCTCCAGACCTCAGCTTGCACTGTGGACATCAGTTCCTGGCACCACTCAAGCCATGGGCCTGTGATTCCGGGTTCCTTCCCCCGTTAAAGCACCCAACCTGCCGCCTGTTTGCCCCACTTCTTCCTGGAAGGCACTCCTTACCATCTCACTGTAACTATGAACACCCAATGAAGCCCTAGTTCTTCGTCCAGCTCCCATGCCTACCTCTTCTCTTCTGGGATGGATTTTGCTGATTATAATGTGTTACACTTATTTTCTCTACTGGTTTATCAAAGAACATTTTTCTGTTCAGAACCATAAGATATTTTTTCACGTTTCATTCAACACTGAGAAAAGGTAGATGTTCCACTAAATCAAACAGCAAGTAGCTTTTTCTTCAAATCAACATTGTAGATTATCCCAACTATACAATATCTGCTGCCACCAAATGACTCATGTATATAAAATTGATATCCATTGGTTTTTTCTTTGACTCCTTATCATTTCTTTGAGAAAAAGTAATAATATCATCATCAGTGATTTTATATCACAGTTTGACAGTTCTTAATGTTCCACATACTTGAAATGAGCTAATATGTTCAGACAGATATTGTAATTTCCCACTTCATTTTACTGTTTAATTTTGTTGCAAATACATTGTTTTCTGGTTCAATGACATATTTGCTTTGCTTAGAACAATTGGGGTGCTTCTCTGTGTTCATGTTTGTGTATATAAATGCACAAATACTCAAATCAATGAGCACATTTCAACAGGAATGTGCTGATTCCAGCTTAGTGCAAGCCCTACTCTTCTTGGTTGCCTTATTCTGAGACATTCCACATTCCATGTGCCTGGAAGACAGATGGGTTTTAACTCTGTCTGGAGAGGTCTACAGATTGACCGATCCCGGCAATAAATCACTCCCATTGCCTATTTGAGACACAATGAGTTTAGTGTTCTCCCATGCCTTTTCTCTGCTTTTTTTTTCTTCCTCTGCTGAGCTTATTGCTTCAACACACAGCAATTATTTATTTCTTAAGTAACTCAGCTGAAATTCATGAACCTATGGATATCATAGTGGTCAAGATAACAGATGGCTGAATCTACATAAAATATTCCAAAGACTTTCTCTCTAATGACAATGCATTGCTCAGAGATTAGCAAAGCAGTTATCATTTGCTATAAGAGCACTTTCAGAGGAAAATCTGGTATTTCCACATTTTCTTGTATATCTAATGTATAAATGAAGAACTAAACTTCACTAAGATCAGGCTAGCAACTTTATATGAATATATCCTTTGTGGAAATGTGCTATCTTTATGGTTTTTATGAAATCACACATTTAATCAATTCTATTATTTATGAAAATCACAGACAGACAGCATTTGTTATTTACAAATACAATATGGACTTGGTGAAAATATTATAAGCTTCAGTAGATTAAAAAGACAGTATTCTGTTTCTTTTTCTGTTTTGTGTATATGTATATGTGGCTATGTGTATATATGTATAAGTGATGTGAGTACACACATGTGTCTGTGTGTGCCTAGAGAGGCCACAGATAGACTTTGAGGCCTCCTTCCACTATGTTTTATTTTCTCGAGAGTTTTCTCATTTAAACTAGACTTCTCTGTTTCTCTACACTGGCTGCTCAGTGGGCTTTGGGGATCCGTCCATGTTTGCTCCTACAATGCTAAGAAAAGAGATGCATGCCAAGATTTGTACAGAGATAGTGGGTTTCTCTACCTATGTTTCATGCTTGAATGAATGGTCATCACACTTTCTCTACTGAGCCATCTCCCAAACCCCAAAAGAGGTTATCGTTAAGTCTTGCACTCTACTTCAAAGGTAATTGAGATACATTATAAAACTGCTTCTGAATTTTATTTTTTTAATGAATTAATAGAAAATGTGTATAAATGATAAAAATAATAGTGTGTGTGTGCGTGTGTGTGTTAACATGTGTTTGTTGCATTAGTTGGATTTTAGTTTTACCTCAAACTTATTGTGGAAGCAACTGGAGTAGTGGGCATAGGCTCTGACAAACACTAGAGTCATTGAAATAGGTGAAATTAGGGTGTGGTGATTTGATTGAGAACAGCTTTCATAGTTCCATGTTTCTATACTTGGTTGGTAAAGCTGTTAGGGAAGGATTCGGATGTGTGGTCTTTCTGGAGGACGTGTGTCACTTGGAGGACTTGGTATTTCAAATGACTCCTGCCATTTTCAGTGTGCTCTCTATTTCCTGTTTCCAGTTTGAGATGTAATTTCGCCTCTGTTCCTGCTGCCATGGCTTCACTTCATCATCATAGACTCTAACCCTCTGCGAGAGTAAGCCCAGTTAACCTCTTTCTTTTATAAATTGCTTGGTCATGGTGTTTTATTGCAGGATTAGAGAAATAAGTAGTCCAGAAGTTAAATCACTAATTGGGTATTGCTCTGACAGACCTATTAGGCCCTTTCTTTTCCTTTTCTTTTCCTTTCTTTCTCTCTTCCTTGCTTTCTTTCTTTCTCTTTCTTTTTTTCCTTCTTCTTCTTTTCCTTTTTCTTTTTCTTGAATATGGGAGGCTTTAGGGCTTAGGACTGTAAAAGCAATTGAACACTGTAAACAGAGCTTAGTGGGCCCTCCTAACAGGAACTTTGAAGTCACGAGTACTGGGAGTTCAGTGGACTGTGGGAGCCTAGCTCCAGAGGTTTAAGAGGGAATCAAGGACTTTAACAGAACTAGACTAAAGGCCATTCTTTTGATATTTTACAAAGAATCTGGTTGCATTATGCCTTTGTCCCATGAATTTGACTGAGTCTAAATTAAAATTTAATGGACTAATTTCTTCGGTTGTAAAGATTTCAACATAGCCTAAAATTGACTCTTTTTGTTGTTATTAGTAATCTCTCAATGCAGTTTTATAATGGAAAGGAGAAAATGGGGGGAAGAAATATAAAATGTACAGTTTAAGAGAAAAAGGAGCACCAGGAAATGTAACGTGATGGAAGAAATAACAAGATAAAGGAGAGTCCTAATGTGTATTGGAATAAAAGGGTGGGTGTCTAACAACTTCAAATTTATGAAAAGAAAACAGGGCCTATGATATTTTCTGCTACTGAAAGACAACAAACCAAAGTTATTACAAATACGACTCAAGGATTTGAGATGGAATTTCTAACCTGAGTTGGTAGCCAAAGTTCCCAGTGTCTTCTGTGTGGTACTGGCTTTAGAGTCATGAAGGGTGCACCAGTACAAGAACCATTGCATCTTCTTCCACAGTTACGGAGAGCCACAGAGGGCTGTAGTGTGGCAGGAGAGTCACCGGATGAAGTTGTGGGAGTCAAGCCTGAATTGTAACGATTCGGTTGTATTAGAGGCCACAGGATGTTAGAGGTGATAGAAGTATGGACTATCTACCAAGAAGAGGTGCAGACAGGAAGTGGAACCAACCCAAGAGAGACAGGGAGAGAGAGATAGTCTTTCTGAAGAGTACAGCTAGAGGTGCAACACCATCTTTGACACTGGACATGGAACTACAGGATTTAGTTTGCCCTGCTGGGTTTTATTCTTGCTTTGGTCCAGTATATTCTCATGATGTCTCCATTTCTCTCCTGTGCCTTTATGTATGTGATTTTCTTCTTGATTTTTATAGGTATATAATTAAGAGTTTGCCTTGAATCTCAGAAGAGACTGTACTTTAAAAGTGCTGAGAATATAAAAGGCTATGGGGACTTTTGAAGTTGGACTAAATTCATATTCCATGATGAAATGGCTATGAGACTATGAGGACCAGGGAGTAGAATCTGGTGTCTGAATGAAAATGCCCCATAAGTGCATGTATTTGAATACTCGGTCCCCAGTTAGTGGAACTCTTAGCCAAGGGTTAGGAGGTGTGGCCTTCTTGAAGGCTGTGTGTCTCTGAGGTCAGGGTTTGAGGTTCCGAAAGACTCTGGCCATTCCCAGTATGCTGTCGGCTTGTGCTGGCAGTTTGTGTGTAAGCTCTCAGTTTTTCCTGCTTCAATGCTTTCACTCCAGCATGGGCTATCATCCTCTGGAATTGTAACCTCAATCAAACGCTTTATTTAACTGTTTGCCTTGGTCATGGTGTTTATCATGGCAATGGAAAAGTAACCAATATGTAGAGATTCAGACAAGTGGACACATGGATAGGCACTAATTTTTGTAAAATTTGATTGATATAGAAGACCACATTAGATCAGACAGATTTTATATAACAGCAGAAATCTAAGTTGTATTATCAGCTATTGCTTTTCAGTCAAACAAGCAGTAGAAATCTGTGGAGAGATACTAAGAATAAAACTGGATACATCTTAAGAAAGGCCCCCTGGCTAGGCGGCTGAGAGCAATACTCATTGGAATGGTGATCCAGAGCATAGAAATCAAATTGGCATTTATGGAGTGTTTTGTACTGTATGCCATACTAAGCTTAGGTTGTGAGAAAACAGCTGTTGGGAGAGAAGGGCTTTTGGGTTCTGGAAATCAATAGGCTATGCCCAGCAGCAACAAGTATCGGGTAAGAACCAAAAGAGAAGTTGCCCCTAGCCAGGTGGAGAAGGAAAGAGGGGAATGCAGTTGAGCACAGTCATTAGAAACTTGGGAAAAATAATCTAATACTCTTTCTAATATCCAGCATCTAAAACAATCAATTTTATGTATCCTGCTTTTTGTTTGTTTGTTTGTTTTTTGTTTTTTTTTTTTAAACAGGGTTTCTCTGTGTAGTTTTGGTTCCTGTCCTGGATCTCGCTCTATAGAGCAGGCTAGCCTCAAACTCATAGAGATCTGCCTGGCTCTGCCTCCCCAGTGCTGGGATTAAAGGTGTGCACCACCACCGCCCAGCTTGTACCCTGTTTTTTGATAGTTTGTTTTTGTCTCCTTTTGTATTTTTGTTTGTTTGTTTTGTGTGTGTGTGTAAAGGTCAGATGCCAATATCAGGTTGCTGTAATCCCTGCTCCATTTTACTTTTCCAGGCAGGATCTCTCACTGAACCTAGTGCTCACTGATTCACCAAAACTGGCCGACTAAGGAGCCTGTCTGTTTCTATATCACCAGGTCTGGGATTAAAACCACGTGTCTCCATGGGACACCCAGTATTTACACTCAGCTTCTTATGTTTGCACGGACCCTCTCCCTAGCCACCAACATTTAGATTTAACAGGGAAACACTTCAGACAAACATGGATTTAAAAAAAAAATATGTGTGACTGAACCTATTTTCCTTTTGAATGCTAGATGTAGTCAATTCTAATTATGGATGTAAGGTTTTTTAGGTAATTGCTGTCAAAACTCTTACTTATGTAGTAGATGTATGGTTAAATATACATGTAAAGAGTAACTATTCTCAAGTGTTTTGTTTAAAATTCATGAAGAAATTTCTTTAAAACAGAAATGATATCATTAGAGATATAAACTTTGCCCTCTAATATATGTGTTGTAATTTTTACAATGGTTAAGATTTTATATTAAACATGTTTACTAATTTTATTCTAAGCTGAAGGTCATAATAGTAAATTACACAAAATTGTTGTAATTAGCTATATCCTTTGGAAACAACAGAAGTTAAGCAGAAAGTGTTCCTAATTAGCATTAACATCTCAGAACTATGGGTCTTGGGACAGCCTTGATTTTTTTCTCTTCTGTTTTTCTTCTGTCTTCCTCTTCCTCTTCGCTTGCCCTTCCTCTATTTCTCCCCCTCCTTTTCCTTTTTCCTTTTTTTACGTGGTGTTTTCCTTTGTTCTCTTTCTGGTTTTCATCTGTTTTTAAAGTCACACTATTGCATCCTTTTAATGAATGCAATGATGCTTCCAATGTGCCATCATCTGTTTGGGACCCAGATAGTGGGAGGAGAGGCCTTGTGCCTCCTTACCATTAGCAATAGTTTGTCACCACCTCTTAGAAGGCAGTGTTGATGGTAGTTCAGCGCTGCAGAGAGTCCATCCTCTTTGTCCTCCTTGACTCCTTCCCTGAATGCATTGTTACTCACGTGTTTGTTAGTTGCTTTGAGGATGTTCTGATTAAGGACCCAGAATGATGCTTACACAGATATGGCTTCCCTCTCTGTGGAGATGGAACCATCTAAGACATAGCAGCATATAAAACTGCTTCATGAGGCAGCAAGCTGGGTGAGGGGTTTCCACATTTTCTCCCCTTATAATTGTTTCTTTAAGAGACTTTTATTTTAGTATCACTCGATCACTGAGGATGGTCTGTGATACACTTTGGCTTTCCATCGACCCTTATTTTTTTTCAGTGCTAAATTGCCCTGTCTGGCACCTTGTTGGTTGCCATGTTCAATAAACAACCCTTTGTATCCTAAAACATTGTACATTATACACAGTTATGAACCACCTGTCAAACTTTCCCTTCATGCTTAACCTTCTGTCTAAAGAACAACAACACCCTTCCTCATCCTCTTCATCATCTTCCTCATCATCACCATTATCTTATTAAAAGAGGAATTGTATGATGGTTCTTAGAACATCCTCAGTGTAAATTGTGGACCAGCTTACAGAACCAGGCTTCCAAATACAGAAATGGTTCCTTCGGCAGAAAATAATTTCATTTCCGAAGAACTTATAAAAGTCTCTTTTTTTGAAAATTCACTTATTTGGAGACTGAAGGGTTTTTGTTGTTGTTTTTTTTTTAAGTTGGTTGTTTTGAAAGAAAGGATATTCACTTGATTCAAATTTCTAATTGCCAGTTATGATTTCTATTACTCTTGCATTTACATGTTCTATATGTTTCAGTGGGAGACACATCAAACTAGGGTCACTCAAGAGAGAGGTTATCAACATAGAAGATTTGTTGTTACCATACTTTAGTTAAACTCACATATTTTGTTGTTCAGATAACAATTCTTGATTTGTGAAGTATAAGAATTCATAAACAAGGACCAAAGACATTTCTTCACAAAGTATGTATTTGAAAAGAAATTTGACACTCAAAAATGTTTTATACTGAAATGGAAAAGGGGAAAGGGAATAAATCTATAGGATTGAATTTTAAACCCAGAGTGTTTTTTGAATAGCATGTATAAAAAAGATGAGAAATGGTATACCTAAATAGGAAACCTGTACTTTCCCATGAAAATTAATGGGAGGAAGCATGAAAGAGACTCAATTTTTATTTGGAAAATTTAGACAGTGGAGACAAGTGGAGTGACTCTAGATGGAAGGGGAAAACATTAGAAATGCAGATGTTAGCCACAAAGTACCAAACCAAGGAAGAGTGACTTGGTGGTTTCCTAACAGAGAAAGCAGCACCTGCAAACGGTGTGTGGCACTGGCTGAGGAACTGCACTCTTTCCGCAGGAGCCTTATTTGTTTTTTTCAAAACTTGACTGCTTTTGAGAAAAATAGTCAAGTTTCTATCTTGTGACTTTCATTTCCCAAAACAATGAGGAAATGTGCTGGTGATTGGGAGCTCAGGACCCATATCTGATCCCCAAGTTACACTTGGGGTGGTGGGTGGGGCTGGCATGAGCTTTTGCAACATCAAAGCCCACCCCCAGTGCCACAGATCCTCCAACAAGGCCACATGCCATAATCTTTTCAATAGCGGTTCCAGGAACTGGGGACCAAATGTTCAAATATGTGAGCCTAGGGGGCCTTTTCATTCAAACCAACACATTTTTTTTTCCCTGTGGAAGAAGGCAAGCTGGGGGTCTTGTTGTGCAGGCCATGAGTATAACAAATCCCAGGAAACTTCCTGTATAGACAACACCAGCCTCAGCCTTGTGAAACTTCTGCCTCAACTTCCTTCAAGTGTCTTTATTAGGTTGCACACTGTCTCTTCCTACTCAGAGATTCTGGATGGTACTCGATAACTTGTAATGCTTAAACAAGGGAACAAGACTTTCCATACCATAAATTACAGAGTAGATGGAATATTAATCACACTGAATCTTTATTATATCAGAGGACCTGCCTATCTAGAACTGAGGACTTGAGTAAATGATCTGACTTTTAACACAAATAAATCAGCAGTGCTTTGATGAATCTGTTTTTCAAAAGCATACCCAAGCTCCTTCATCCTACAGTTAACAGATGTATCTCTAGAGATACATCAACTTCATCCCAGAAAACCAATTAATGAGAACAGTTTCAACAATCTATTCTTTAAAGCAGTATCTATGCAACTGGACAGTTTTATCTTTCCTCCTCTGACAAAAGCCCAATTGTTTATGATTTCATTTTCATGTTTTGTTCTGCTGCATTTCTTTGAAAGAAAGCTTTACTATTTTATTTTTAATCAGATAAAGTCTATCTACACAAAACTATAACAAACTATTTTACAGTGATAGTGACAGTATTCTCTTTTATAGAAAGAAAAAGAAATAGGTAAGTGGCTTTACAGTGTTTTTCAATTTGGGGTGCTTAAGAAAGAGATAAAGAAACAAATCAAAAGCAGATTGGGAAAAACAAACAGCAAATAATCCCCAGACCACCAAACCACCTGTTACATACACAACAGGCTGTGAATGAAGATAACTCAATGTAATAGACGTGTGAAATTTAGAATTAATAACATAATTTACTCAGACTTCCAGACACTAGTTTAATGGTCAAATATCAAAACTAAAAACTAAAAAACATTAAAAAAGGTACATCCATTTATATGGATTAAGAATTGATGAACTGGGGTCACTGAGATAGCTCAGCAAGTAAAGGCACTTATTACCAAATCTGATGGCTTCAGATGAAGATTTATCTTCCATAAGTTGTCCGCTGATTCCACACATGCCACAAGTGCTGTGATGTGTCAACATGTATGTGTGCACGCATGTGTGTGTGTCAACATGTATGTGTGCACACATGTGTGTGTGTCAACATGTATGTGTGCACACATGTGTGTGTCAACATGTATGTGTGCACGCATGTGTGTGTCAACATGTATTGTGCATACATGTGTCAACATGTATGTGTGCACGCATGTGTATGTGTCAACATGTATGTGTGCACGCATGTGTGTCAACATGTATGTGTGCACGCATGTGTATGTGTCAACATGTATGTGTGCACGCATGTGTGTGTAGCACAAGGGATCACACACACACACAGAATAAATAATTATTTTGAAATGTATTTTTAAATGATATGAATATATTATCTATTTCAAATGACAAAAATTCATACTACCTAGAAATTTACCAAAAAGTTTTACCACATTCATTTAAAAATTTTTAATAGGTCTACTTAAAATTATTTAAAAAGAAAAATAAGTTGAAGATTTACCAGATTCAGAGCTTGGAATATTCAATAATAAAAATAAAATTGATTTTAAATTTACTTATGCTATGTTAATTACTCAATGTAACACTACTTAAAATCTTATTGTGTATAAACATATATTTAAATTAATTACATTGAATTAACATTTATATTGAAGTTAAAAAAGTATCTATAGATATTTCAATCTCATACATTCATATACACAAACATATTTCAGATAGATGAGTGAGCAGAGAGAATAATTAACATGTTAATTTGAAATGTTAAAAAAGTTGGGATTAAATATTTCTTTATATAATAGAAGATTATAAATTGTAAAATGAAAGAAAAGCCTATATAATATTAAGAAGGCAATGCAAAAGGAATGGGGAATGCAATGTAATTATTCTATTTTAATTAAAAATGTTTTGATAACTTTCAGAAATGAGGGTAGACAAAGATTGTACAAGCGAGAAGGTCAGGGAGACACAATCCTGTATGGTCAGAAGCTGCACCCATAAAATGTCACCAACATAACTATCTAAACATGAGATGAAACAGGCTGACCCTAATGGTCATGATAGAGTATATGGAGAAAAGCCCATGAAGACACAATCACACACAAAAGAATAAGGAATTCCGAGAGCAGGAGCAATAGTCTTCCCCAGGAAAGAGCACACAAATTGGTTATTCAATATCAAATGGTCAGTCTTAGAAACATACATACAGACCACATTATATAGACTGAGCAGATTATACTAAAGAGGCCATGAATTGGAAAGAAATCAAGGAGGGTTATATGGGAGGGCTTGGGGAGAGGAAAGCAAAGGGTGAAATGTTGTAATGATATAATTATCAAAATAATTTCAAAATGAAAAACAAGGATGATAGATGGATGGCAAATGGACATTTGAAGATGATCAATTTTGTGTGTCATTAGGGAATTGCAAAATTGAAATCACAATAAAATATGATGACATTTTTTAAAAATTAAAATCCTGAAGAAAAAGATGGCGATGTAAGAGATAGTTTGTTTCATAACCTCACCAAATAAATAGGTTACCAAAGAAAACACACACACACACACACACACACACACACACACACACACACACACTAGGAAGTATTGTTAGCCTGGCACTGTAGTGAACATTGGTGATCTTGCCACTTGGGAGGATGAAGCAGGAGCTTCATGCAGAGTTTGAGATCAGCTTTGGTTAAGTGAGACCTTGTCTCAGAAAACAAACAAATAAAACAGCTAGCAGTTGGTGGGAGCAGAAGCAGAGACTCACAGCCTCTCCTTAGGTGGAGCCCGGGGAATCCTGCAGAAGACAGGGAGGAAAGGTTGTAGGAGCCAGGGTGGTCAAGGATACCAGGAGAACAAGGTACACAGAATCAGTTAAGCATGGCTAATATGGGCTCACAGTGAAGGAAGAGACAATCAGGGAGTCTGTTTGGGTTTGAGCTAGGTCTTCTGCATAT
The DNA here is from genome assembly GCA_902168415.1 of Peromyscus melanophrys. Taxonomy (NCBI): domain Eukaryota; kingdom Metazoa; phylum Chordata; class Mammalia; order Rodentia; family Cricetidae; genus Peromyscus; species Peromyscus melanophrys. The sequence goes on along the minus strand of CABHPR010150493.1, from coordinate 39,790 downwards.
ATGTTATGGTTGTGCAGCTTGGTGTTCTTGTGGGGCTCTTAACAGTGGGAGTAGGGGTGTCTCTGACTCTTTTGCCTTCTCTTTGGACCCTTTTCCTCCTACTGGGTTGCCTATCCTGCCTTGATATTAGCGGTTCTGCCCAGTCTTGTAACTTGTTATGCTGTGTTTGGTTGATATCCCTCAGAGGCTTGTTCTTTTAATTATAGAATCTAAAAGTTAGTACAACTTACAAACTCTCTCTCAAATTATGATTCCTCCCCATCCCTTTCTCTTACACACACACACACACACACACACACACACACACACACACACACACACTTCCCAAATAAGCCGGTCATGCATCATACTTCTAATTTTTTCCTGTTCTCTATCTCTGTTTGTTCTATTATTTTGGGATTTTGGAAATTTTTGTGTTTCTATTTTACAGTTTATTAATTTGCTTTTCTGACTTACTTAATCAATTATGATTGTGTAGAAAACAGAAAATCAGCACAATTGTGGATCACATTTCCAGACACTTTCTCACTTGTTATTACTCCATTTGACAAGAAACAACTCTTGATTTAGCAATGAAACATATTTTCTTAGTTTGCCAAATAATTTTTTTCCTTGTAGTGACATTACATTGTGTTATTTGCTTAAAGTTTTTACATTGTTCTATTCTTACAGATTCTATTATTTTCCCTAATTCTCCTTACATATGTAGAGAGATCTATTGATAATGACCAAGTAATGACCAAGCTGGCTTTTATTGTCCCCCATCAACTCCTTTACTCCAGATGAAAGTTTAAGCATTTATCCACATACAACATTTATTTTGTATGTTAATTGTTAAATTTTCTGGGGCATATTTTATGTTCATAAGAGAGAAATAGAAATTAGTTCTGGAAAACTATGACTTTGTGTTAGAAATAATCCTTGTTGTGTGGGTGAAGCAACAGAAGGACAGATCAGCAGACTTCTTTTCTTCGTATTTCCAAGCTGTATCCTACAGGATCTTTGTGATTCATCATATTTGAGCAATGAAAATTTAAATGCCCTTCTGGTCTCTGCTCTGATGCACTCAATGATGATGGACTTCTAAATATTTTTAGATGTCATTGCTTCATTCCATGGAAATGTTTGATTTTGTGGTTTTCTGGAATATTACAATTTGGTAAAGAGACTTATACTGTTCATCGAGATGGAGGGAGATGAATCTACCTCCTGCTAAAAACAGCATAAAAACACAAAACAAGTAAAACATGACACAATGGTTCTGAAAAGACTGTACATCAGGCAATGGCAACCAATATAAGATACCCGGGGAATCATGTTAGTTAGGCAAACTCATTAGCTTGTTTATCACAGCATCTGATGTGGCGTCATGCTGTGTCTTGCAGCTCCTGAAGTGAGGTAGAAGAGATGCTAGTTTGGCAGAGACAGAGTTGGGACCACAGAGAAGGGAATCACAGGGAGTAGGGATGATACCTGGGCAGAGTTTTATAGTCACAGTGCTGCTAGGATTTATAACAAAACCCATAAAAATGGTCCCATGAGTACAGAATAGCAAGAAAACATTTTGCAACTACCTAAGCCTGAGGAAAAAAACCACTGAAGAAAACTGTATGCAAAGTTACCACAACCCAGACATACTCAGGAATCTCTTCTAGTCTTCCCAATCTGACTGAAGATATCTCACCATGCATCAGGCACTGGGAAGTTTTCAAAAACCTTTACTCCAGCAGAGGTGATTACTAATTTTCCTAACGGCATGCTGTTGTATTTCTGAATGACACAGAGTAAAAGAAAGGCTGGATGAAATAAAACTCTAAAAAGCTTAATTGTCTCCCCAAACAAATCATCTTATATAGATGTGTGTAATGAATTAAAATTCTTCTATACAACAAAATGAACCCACAGTGTCTCATCCAACTGATAATTTTCAGTTATGCAAAGAATCATCTACAATTAGGATAAAAAAAATCACAATTACATAAACACTCATAACTGCTATGCTTGAGATAATTAATAAATGATGATATTAAAACAAACTATATTTCACAAATTTAACAAAGGGAAAGTTTTAATATCCTATTCAAAGATATGAAGGATACTAAGATAATTTAAATTATAGGAGGTAAAAATTCAGTCTACAGTGAAATCTGTAGGTGATTCATGACATATTATTATTGCAGAACCAAAGATAAATCAGCTTTAAAACAACATCAGAAACTACTTAGAAAAAACAAAGAAAGACTAAAATCATCAAATAGGAAATCATGGAGCCAACACTCAGTTTTATTTGCCTGATATGGTGAATTTAAATTCTTTGACAAAGAGAGTGGGAGAGTTCAGAAAAATACTTGAAAAAAACAACTCTTATAAAAATTTCATATTGGCTGGTAAATAAGATAATTTGATTAAAAGCATCTATACTTAGATTCCAAAGCACAGCAAACCTATCACAACAAACATGGAGAAAGCTACACCAAATTTGTTATCGTCTCATTGCTTAAAGGTAGTGATAAGAAGATATATATATATATAATCACCAAATTAAAAATGCATTCTGCTCAGAATGACATAAAAGATGTTGCTTCACTGAAAATGTATACAAAACATTCTGAATATAATGTTGTTAACGCAGAATCCATGCCTAAGCAAAAACGCCTTGCAAAATTGAAAACAAAAACCTTTATCAATATTTTATTATTTGTTAAAATTATACTTTCATCATTTCTCCTTTCATTTTCTTCTTCCTTCTGACCTCCACACACAAATGATTAAGAGTGCTCTTTGCTTTTACAGAGGACAATGGTGTGATTCCCAGCATCAACATTTGGCAGTTTATAATAGCTTGGAATTACAACTCAAGTGGATTGGGTGTACTCTTCTGGCCTCCCAGTGGTCGCTTACATGGGCAAACAGACATACACCACAAAATAAAAACCCAAATAGAATAGAATACAATAAATATGAGGCTCCACAGTCTTCTTGTGATTGGACAATTCTTCATTGTGAGGCCTGGTGTATTTACCATATTTAATGGTGTCCTCAGCCTGTGGTTACCAGATGCCTATAGTATCTCTGTACTTGTTGAATTGTGACAATCAACTGTGTCCGCAGACATTGGCAAAAATCAGGTAGGTAGGAACATTTCTCCCAAGTAAGAACTACTTGTTGAGAGAACATCTTTTAATTTGAATACTCAAGACACAACCAATGTAACAGCAAAATCATAAACAGGACTGTATTCACAGTAGAAACGTTTGCTTCTAACACACATGCTCAAAGAATGAAAAGATAAGTAATAGACTTTGGGGAAAGATTTTCAATTTGTACATTTGAAAGATAACTTACAAACAGATATAGAAGAATTCTTAAAATTCAATAAGAAAATAGGACAAGTACAAGTAAAAAGCCTGAAGAGATTTGAAGATATATGTCATTAAATAAGACCCTTGGTTGAAATTAGTCATTCCACAATATACTTATGTGTATATTTGTATGTATGTAGATATGCAAATATGCACATAAATACATTAGATATATATAAAAACATGTTGTACAGGAAAAATATATACAATAGAGCTTCAATTTAAATAAAAATAAAGTATATCTACACATCAAATGTGCACATAGAAAATTAAGGAACATCCTTTTGCACTAAATGAGTACAATTTAACACCACTATGTTATTACATATTTATTATTATAACAGAAATTGCAGCATAATGCAAATATTGCTGGCTTAAAATGTAAAAATTACTTTTGGAAATATTTTGAAAGTTTCTTAAAATACTAAATGCATACTTATGGACTATTACCTTAACTATATGAAGGTGTGTTACATTTGTTTCTGCTGCTTATATTTAGAGATATAAAAATGTATTATATTTGTTTGTGCTATATTTGTTGAATTATATAAATATGTGTTGCATTTATTTCACCTTGCCTGTCTAAGGCACCTGATTGGTCTAATAAAAAGCTGAATGGCCAAGAGCTAGGCAGGAGAGGGACAGGCAGGACAGGCGGGACAGAGAGAATAAGTAGGAGGACAAATTGAGGCTCAAGAGGGAAGAAAAGGAGGAGGAGAAGGAGAGAATGAGGAAGAATGAGAGGGACACACCTGGGGCCAGAAGCCAGCCAGCCAGCCAGCCATGAGAAGCAGTAAAAGTAAAATATACAGAAGGAAAAAGAGGTTAAAAAAAAAAAAACAAAAAAACAAAAAACAAAAAACAAAAACAAAAAAACCCAAAAAACTCCAAGGCAAAATGTGGGTAAAGATAAACAGATTCAACCTCTGGAGGCAATCACTATCCCTGACCTCAAACACTACTATAGTAATAAAAACAGCTTGTTATTGGCATAAAAACCGGTATGTGGACCAATATATTAACCCACACACCTATGAACACCTTATTTTTGACAAAGAAACCAAAACTCTACAATGGAAAAAAAAAAAAAAGCATCTTCAACAAACGGTGCTGGCATAACTAAATGTCAGCATGTAGAAGACTGCAAATAGATCCACATCTATCGCCGTGCACAAAATTCAAGTCCAAGTGGATCAAAGACCCCAACAGAAAACCAAGTACACTGAACCTGATACTAGAGAAAGTAGGAAGTAGTCTTGAATGCACTGGCACAGGAGACCACTTCCTGAATATAACACAAGTAGCACAGACACTAAGAACAACAATTAATAAATGGGACCTCTTGAAACTGAGAAGCTTCTATAAGGCAAAGGAACAGTAATTAAGACAAAAGGACAGCCTACAGAATGGGAAAAGACTGTCACCAACTCCACATCTGACAGAGGGCTGATTTTCAAAATATAAAAAGAACTCAAGAAACTAGACAGCAAAATACCAAACAATCCAATTAAAAAATGGGCTACAGATCTAAACAGAGAATTCTCAAGAGAAGAATCTCAAATGGCCAAAAGACATTTAAGAAATTGCTCAATATCCTTAGTCATCAGGGAAATGCAAATCAAAATGACTCTGAGATACCGTCTTACACCTGTCAGAATGGCTAAGATCAAAAAACCCTGAAGACAGCTTACCTTGGAGAGGATGTGAAGCAAGGGGAATGCTCCTCCACTGCTGGTGGGGATGCAAACTTGTACAGCCACTTTGGAAATCAATATGGCAGTTTCTTAGAAAATTGGGAATCAATCTTCCCCATGACCCAGCTATACCACTCTTGGGTATATACTAATGGAATGCTCAATCATACCATAAGGACACATGCTCAATTATGTTCATAACAGCATTATTTATAATAGCCAGAGCTTGGAAACAACCTAGATGCTCCCCAACCAAAGAATGGATTAAAAAAAATGTGGTACATATACACAATGGAGTATTACTCAGCAGTAAAAAACAATGACACCATGAAATTTGCAGGCAAATGGATGGAACTAGAAAATATCAACCTGAGTGAGATAACCCAGACTCAGAAGGGCAAACATGGTATGTACTCACTCATAAGTGAATACTAGATGTAAAACAAAGGGTAACCAGACTACAACCCACAGCTCCATAGAAGCTAGCTATCAAGGAGGACCCTAAGAGGGATGCATAGCTAGCCCAGTGAAGGAGAAATAGATGAGATCTCCATAAGTGAAGTGGAGATAATGGGGAGCAATGGAGGGTAGGGGATGGGGCATGAGAACATAAGGGAATGAGATGGTTGATCTGGAACAGGAATGGAGTGGGAGAGCAATGAAAGAGATACCACGATAGAGGGAGACATCATGGGGATAGGGAGAAACCTGGTGCTAGGGAAGTTCCCAGAAATCCACAAGGAAGATCCCGGCTTAGACTACTAGCAATAGTGGAGAGGGTACCTGAGATGACCTACCCCAGTAATCATATTGGTAAATACCCTAACTTTCATTATAGAACCTTCATCCACTAACTGATGGAAATAGATGCAGAGATCCAGAGACAAACACTAGGCCAAGCTCCAGGAATCCTGAATGTACCAGGCTCTGCTGACTCCCCATGGGAGGCCATTACCTTGTTGGAAGAAGGAATGGGAGGTGGGCTGTGGGAGGATAGTCTGGAGGGGTGGGAGGAAAGAAGAGATGGGGATCTGTGGTTGCTATGTAAAATGAATAAAAAGTTCCGTAACAAAAAAGTATATAATAAAAAAATTAAAAAGATAAACAGATTAAAACAAGAGTTAAGATAAAACCAAGAATTCATAACTAATAATAAGTCTCCATGTCATGATTTGGGAGCTGGCTCAGAAGAATGCCTCTAACACACACTCAACTTAAACTCTCTAAGCCATTCAAGAAAAATAAAAGCATATTTGTATTTAAAATACATGCAAATCACCAAAAATGCTTTTTAAATCTACAAATTTAAAATTTCTAAATGGTTGCCAACATGTGAGTAAAGGTGTGCTATATAGCCATTCAGTGAAATATTATGGAGTAACAAAAAAGAGAAGAAAGAATTGGTGCACACATGAAATTGAATTACCCTTCTGTGGGTTATACCAAGTGAATGGGTTAGAACTAAAGGGATACAACACAATAAGTCTGTTTATGTAGAAAATTCAAGTGGACTTAAAAAATAGAAAAGAGCAATGGTTGTATACAGATGTGGGTATAGAAGGACTGAGATGAGCAAATTATAGAGTCTCAAGAAAACAGTTTTGGGGTTCATTAAATTGATTATACCAATGTTTTATGAGTCTATATAAATATGTCACTCTATTTCCATTAACTATAATTTTATGAAATCATAAAATAATATGGAAAATGGCTTTTACATCAATAAGACTTATTCTGTCTTGTGCTGAAGATTTAAGTTGTGAATTATTATATTACATGTTTGAAATGCCTTACAGCAAAATAATTTTATTTTAAACTAGCATTTCTCAAATGCATTTTATATTGAGATCTTTTAGTCAATATTTTTTTCTTCAGATAATACATATAATTACTTCAATGTCCAGTTTTCCATAGATACTGCATTAAAAACTGTTGGTTTTGAGTCAGAAGCGATAGAAGAATGTGTAGTTGGTAATGGTTGGTGAAGAAAATGGAGCTGGAGTTGTTGGGTCAATGGATAGAGAATGGATTTCTAATGCTATGCTTGAGGGTAGATTCTGTGGGAGTCCTAAGTCAGATACATTTTAGCTCCATAGTAACAAATCTAAATATACATTATCAACAAGCTTAATTTCTGGATGGTAGTGACAAAGAAACTCAAGGGATTTAGAGATGGCAAAGAGAAAAACATAGGCAGGTAATAGGTCTAAAGATATTTGACACATTTTGTAAAGAAACGGCTCTATACTAAGCTTTGCCAGAACATGAAGGCAGGGTGACCCAAGGAAGTGATTATATTTAATACAACACTTAAATGAAATTTAAACCTATTCTGAAAAAATGGCCTATTTTAAAAAAGACATTCTTTATCATAAGTAATTTTAAAATTATGATTGTTTGATCAGATTACTTGCTTGAGAAATGAATTTATATCACTTGCTGTGCTTAATAAAGATATATTCTCCTTGCTGATTCAAATGCCACCTCAGGAATTATAAGCCAACAGATCTCTAACTAGGAAGATACAAAGCTGAACACTTGGGTTTTGCCCAGTTTTATAAAAATGAAAGTTTGTAGGTAAAATTGCAAATGCTACCAGATGTCTCTGACAACAGCCTTTCTAAACATGCTCCTGTCCTCAGCTGTGACATCTTGGGGAAAATGGATGATGATGCTGGATGGGAAAGGGTATTAACTGGATGCATGTGGCAGTTCCATCAAAATTATGCTTAATATTAAATCAGGGGGATAACTAAGGGGGGAGGTTTAATCTGTGGAAAGCCCTCTGGATTTAGGCAATGGAGTGATAGTCTTCCTTATTTACACTTCATTACTATGTCCTTGCTCTTCCAGTGGAAAAGTGATACCCTCTCTGATTAACATATCCATATTTACAGAAAATGCCAATTTGTTTTCTTCATTGCAATCCTAAAGGGAAAGTTAGTTGAAAATATGCTTGATTTTGTGACTTGCACTGGCTTCCTTGGTCTAAAGGGTTAGGATATGTCATTTATTAAGAACTTACTCTCTGGAGGATTACATGCAGGAGTAGAAGAAAAGGAATTGAGACAGAAGGAAGCCAGGCATGGGTGAGAGCTCATGCAAAGGAATGTTTGGGCCTATATGCTGGGACCCATGATTTGTTCCAAGTGTATTTGAGGGAGCTGGACTTTTAAAATTCCACACTTTTTAGTCACTGGCTAAGTGCTCTCCAGGAAGCACATGCATTCTTAGGTGCACATGGCTCTGTATGTTTGCAGCCAGGGCATTTGTGTCCATTCAAGAACATGTCTGCAGAGTGAACTGATGATGTGTCTGAAGGGAGCTCAACTCTGGAAAATGCCCACACGGGAGCTTGCTGAGTGACGTAACTAGTCCATTGACGTTTACACCTCCCCCTTCTGTTACTCGTTCCCTTCCTCCTCTTGCTGTTCATTCTTGGTTTCGTTTCTCTTTCTTCTTTCATTTGTTTAGAGAGGGGGGCCCATAGAGTGGGATCTGATGGTAGTACAAACGGTTAAGCAGAAGTTCACAGTAGCATTGTGAAATGAAGTTTTGATTGTTGCGTGCTTTAGGTTTCGTTCAGACAGTAAGGTGTATTTCACACTCTCAACATTATTTCATTTATCATCCCATTTTTGTTTCTGCTGGCATGCCATTGTCTTTGCTTTATCTTTTTTTGTGGTAAATGCAGCCTATGTTGGTCTCAAACTCACCATGTCACCCATATTACCCACAAGTACATGATCTTGACTCAGCCTTCTAAGTACTGACATTGCAGGTGCATATCAACACGTGTGGCATCAACGTTTCTCAAGGTGCAATTCCTGTCATGGTACACTTGCTACTCAAATCAGTACTTGGTGTTGCATAATTTCACTTCATATCTTCACCGCTATCCCAGGAACAACGTTGTGATTTGACAGGTAGAAATGATTCCTCTTGCTGATGCTCCGCTTTTCTTAGAGATTTGTGAATATTTTGGAGGGATCAGTCATGGACACGTTTATAGTCTCATATGTGGATATTTGGTTCCCATTTATTTCACCAATATTTCTAGTAAAGTGTTACTTATTATTGTAAATCTTATGTTTATTAACTCATTGAGGCCATTCAATGTAGTAAAAGTATAATGGCTATACTCATTTCTGTTTTAAAAGTCAAAGGTTAGCTACTTGATCTATATGCCAAGGGACTCTAGCCAGCCCGGGCCTAGGAACATGGCTCTGGCAAGCCTTGCCCTTCTCCCCTATCTCCTCTGCCTTGATAAAACTATTAGATTACATGCCTAAAGCTAGCCTCCAAGGTCTATCCCCTTATTTGGCCACTTCTTCCCACTGAGGCTGACCACCAAGGTCTCCCTGTCAAAGTATTGAAGTCCAGCAACCAAAGCCCCCTTTGGCTCACCTAATTAACACGCCCAATTGAAATTAAACACCTCATCCTAACGGGGTTCCACTTTTACCTTTATAAACCATTTTCCTTGTGTGCCTCATGTGTCTCCTCTTTTTCCAGAGTCAGTCTTTGTCTCTCCATGACTAATACCCCTGTCCCCTCTCCCTTGTTCTCTTCCCTGTCTCCCTCATCCTCTGTGTCCTGTCTTTGTCTCTTATTCCCTGCTCCCTGTCCCTCTGCAGCAAATAAATCTCCTTTGTGCTGAGAACTTGGTCTTTGGGTGCCCTGAGCTGATACTGTTCCTTTCAATAGGTATAGACCCCTCACACATATTGACCCCATAAGCTACATTCTAAACTATTTTTTGTAAACACACATCTAGAGCAAATGTGTTCTCTTTAGCAAGAACAAATGATTTCATAATAAAAATTCACTACCCCTACTTCTATTATATGTTCTCAAAATTAATGGCATTATGAAAGGTAATTATAGTAATGTCATGGTTTACAAAAGTTCTGCTCTAGATGTGATGCCTATTTGTGTGTGTGCAAGTGTGCTAATGCATGCTGTGGAAGATAAAGGTCATTCCTCTGGTGTCAATTATCAACTACCACCCACCTGCTTTTAGAGATGGTGCCCCTCATTGACCTAGATCCCAAAGAATTTTTTAGTCTGTCCGACCAGTGAGCTACAGAGATTTTCCATCTCTACTTCCCCAGTAAAGGGAGAACAAGCATTTTAACTCCATGCCTTTCTATATATTTTTCATAGTTTTTGGGCAACAGATTTAGGTTCTCAGGCTTGCAAGACAAGAACTTTATCAACTGGGTCTTTACCCCAGCATCACTAAGGTTATATTTTATTTTTACAAGCAAAATAAAAAGCTTTTAGTCTTCACTGTTATTTTTGAACAGTATACGACAATGCTTTAATGATTTTATTGTCTTCTGTCCTCTGCAGCTTGGCTTTCATCCCATGGCCCTCAGAATAAATGAATGAAACTCAGGTGGTCAAGGCTTGGGTTGGCAGGACACTTGCTAAAGAGAATATTTCCTTGTGTGGGTGAAATTTGTACATCTCTCTTCATAAGAAGTATGGAAATTCAGAAAGAATTTCAGACTAAGGCTCCCAGCAGGGTTGCAAATATTTTAAAGTTTATTATTTGCAATTAAAGGTATCTTCTCTGTCAGTTCCTCAGCTTCCTCAGTATATGAACTGTCAGAGGTGAGTGAACTCCCTGAGTGTCTGTTTCCACATTTAGTTCTGGAGGAAGTGACACATAGCTCTTGTCCTGTCAACACATGGGAATCTGTGTACATAAAGACGTAGTATTTGATCATGACTTGGGATCTAGAAACTAAAGTGATGTGATAGTACATTGTTATGATGTAGCATACCACTAGAAATTTTTTTTAAAAAAATCACTATTTGGGGGATTGTTAAAAACCCCTTTTGGAATAATTGTAAATGTCACAATTCTTTCTCAAGAAAGATTGTAATATAGAGCAAAATTAATGCCACTTTTACTATTCATATACTCAAAAACTCTGATTTTAAGATAAATAAGGCATTAAAATTTGGCAGATTAGTACACATTCATTTTTGTTTGTTATTTAAAGTTTTAGTTGCCTGGGATGGTTATAGAATGCATCATTGAAGTCTTCATAGTATTTAATGTCTTACTTTAGAAGCAGCTATTATCCAAGGTAAATTTATGTTTTTAAAAGCTACAAAAATAACTGAAGGATTATGACAAACATATATACGTAATATATATACATATATACATAATTAATAGGCATATTCTTGTTAGTTTAAAGAAGAAAAATGAGAATGTGATGTTAGATGACTCAGTTAAAAGAAATAATTATGCAATTACTAGAAATACTGTAAAAAGCAGTTTCAACTACACATATGTACACCTTTTCTACTAATTCTGAGCTGGTGATGCTATTGATGAAGTGGGGGTAGAGAGCCATCTAAAGTCAATATGACGTATATGCTTCTCCCCCAAAGGCCCCCTTCTATCACAAACCATATCTCATTACGTCTTTTAGCTGTGTATTTCCAATGCAGAGCATTACTGTCAAAGAGCATATACTCCACATATACTTACTTAATTTACAAATAAAATAAAAGTGTCAAAATTCCAAGAAGCATCTAAGGCATCAAAAAAAGTGCAGTATCTTCTGTAGATGCAGAAAGGCTGTGGATGTGATCCCTACCCTCTAGCATTTAAGCAAAGAAGTCAAATGAGACATTATCTATACACCCTCACAGTATTGTTCCTTCTATGTTGGTAAGCAAGGGTTAGAGGATTGAAGAGCAGGCTGATTCTCAATGAAGCATCTAAAATATTTTAGATGTGATGTTTCAGGAAACAATCCTCAAGTGCTTGCCATTGCTTACTTGAATAAAATAAACCAGAAAAGTACCTATGGGCATGAGTACCTATGTAAGTAACTAAAGAATAGTAATTGCAGTTACCTGTGCCTTTCTTGACTAAAACTACCACAGCATAGATTCACAGCAGTGGCAGTTATGTATCTAAGTTAGAGGCATAGTAGATACAGTTAGTTACTGGAGTTTGAGGTCTTGCTGAGAACTTTGAATTGTTTACAAATTTGGAACCAACAATATTCAAATTTGGCTAGTTACTTCTTTGATTGACTTGAGAAGGTAGAGTGACGCTTCTCACCTAAGGTTTGCCTCACCCTGCTCTGAAAACAATTTTCATACCCATCTTAATAAAATCATCAGCTGATAATCATCTGCACACCTATGTCTTCTCTCTCTGTTATACCACGTTGACCCTCATAGGTCAAATTTTCTATTGTGGGGGAATTGTTTGCAATGCCACTCTGCTGTGCCAATAAAACCACCTTGAATCAAAGGACAGAGTCAGTGATTGGTTGACTAGGATTAACCATAGAGATGTTGGATGAATGAGGGAGTTGGACAAAGAAGGACAGGAAGTGAGAAGGAGGGACTGGGGGAGTTTTCCCAGGCTTTGGGGTTGGGAAAACGTGGAGAATGGTGGCAGCTGATTGTCCCTCTTTTGTTCCTTGGATTTATTAAATTTTCATCTCAGTTTCTGACTCCCGAGTTAGAACAATAGAACAAAGCTATAACAATTAAAGTAAACACTGTATCTGCTTTATTGAAAGCTCTCTTCTCCTTTCCTTTGATCTATATTTCATTCTTGGGAAAGCGCTGTCAGGGAGGCATTCCTAATTTTATATGAGGCTGCCTCATATAAGATGTTAGAGAGTGACACCCCATTCTACTGGTCACGGACTCTGCACTGCTCCAGTAACCAACTTACTGTTTCCTCTTTCTTTCTCTTCCAGTCTTCTCTCCATCCAGTCTTCCTTCCTTCCATACTTCTTCCTTCCCTTCATTCTTTTTCTATTTAAGGAAAAAATCAAAGGGGGAAAAGTCAAAGGAAGAAAAAGCCATTGCTAATCATCAAGGTAATTAGATATCACTTAATGACAAAGGCTGCCAAGATGAAAGTGTGTACCTATACAAATACACAATGCACACACACACACACACACACACACACACACACACACACACACAATTGCATTTCATTCAACTGTAAAGAAAAATAAAATCATGAATTTACAGGAAAATGTATGGACCTTGATGTTATTATATTGAGATAACCCTGACTTGGCCACACAAATACTGCGTGTTTTCTTTCATACACATGCTCTAGATTTGAATCTTCATAAATATGAATAGATGTGTGTGAGCATTGATGTAGGTCATGAAACTGGAAAGGTGATCGTGCAAGGGGAAAACAAAACTTAAATACGTGAGAGAGAAAAAAGGAATAGATTATATACGACATAAGAGTGGAAAAGTGAGGAAGAGTATAGGGTAGAGAGAGAGAGGACGAGAGAAAGAAGGGAGAGCAGGATCAACAAGACAGATATGAAAGTGCTGTAATGAAATCCATTACTTTACATGTTAGCTTAAAACAAACAAGTAAAAGAAGTTTCTAAATAGATGCAGGAGTGGACGGAGGGAAAGAATTGGCGTCAACAAAGAACTACAGCAGTGTTTGGAGCACAGTTAATTAAAGCCAGCAAGGATGATTGACTATGGGCATGTACTCATTTTCATGGCAGTAATATAACAATGGTGTGATCAGTACTTCATCACTGGGGGAGGATATCTGGGTCCACAAAGGCAGTGCTGTGGGCTAAGAGTTGGATGAAGAGAGAGATTCATAGAGAGAAATAGAATATGCAAAGCCATTCTCCATGCTTTCTATAGTGAATACAACACAATATCCTTAATGTTAATCTATGGATCAGTAGATATCATAATGCTTTCATGACTGATGACAAAAAGGGTAGAAGTGTGCATTTATTATATTTCGTTACAAAACATCTCATAGAACAAGATGGTTTTGAAAATGATACTTGAAAAAAATATAGATTTAGAAAAGTTATAAAAGAAAACTGGTGTAGTACACTAACAATCAGCTAGAGTTGGTACTGTGATGTGAATAATTGTGCACCACCAATATCTAATATTGAAATCTTATCTCCAGTATGATTATATTAGACATGGCTTTGGTGAGGTAATTAGGTCAGGAGGGCCAAACCTTTAGAAGCCTCAGAAACCTGGCAGATTCCTCCCATTATATGAGGATAGATTGAAGAGCTGTCATCTGTGAGTCTAGAGGCTAATGCCCATCAGACACTAACAGCAGGGACTGGATGAACCTCTATTGTCATAATAAAGCAATTTCTGTTTTTTAATAAGATGATTTTTAATTGAGATGATTAACATAGACTGTTAACTTAAGGGGGTCTAGATCACCAAAGACAAACCTCTAGGCATGTCCATTAAAAGGATTTCTAGTTAAGTTTGTTATGGTAGGAAAACCCACACTAAATAGGGGTGGTATTCTCTCATGGACTGGGGTCCTGAACTGATATCAAGGGAAACATTGGCAACATTCATCTCTCATTGCTTCCTGATTGCAGACACACTGTAATCAGTTACCACATACTCCTGCCACTGTGATGGACTGCAGCCTCAGACTATGATCCAAGATAAGTTCCACTTTTCTCAATGTTAGGCATTTTGTCCATAGCAACAACCAAGGTAACCAACACACCCATTTGCTGTGGGATAATGCCCTTGTACACTGGTTTAATAAAACGCTGATTGGCCAGTAGCCAGGCAGGAAGTATAGGTGGGGCAAGCAGAAGAGGAGAATTCTGGGAAGAGGAAGGCTGAGTCAGGAGTCGCCAGTCAGACACAGAGGAAGCAAGATGTGAGGACAGAACTGAGAAGAGGTACCAAGTCACATGGCTAAACATAGATAAGAATTATGGGTTAATTTAAGTATAAAAGCTAGTCAGTAATAAGCCTGAGCTAATGGCCATATAGTCCGTAATTAATATAAGACTCTGTGTGTTTACTTGGGTCTAAGTGGCTATGGGACTGGCCAGTGAGAGAGATTTGTCCTGACTAGGGGCCAGGCAGGACACAGGAAAACTTCAGCTACACCCAATCTGGGGCTATAACAGTAATAATAAACTGAATTAATTGGCTTCCAGTAATCCTCCTCTAAATATTAGACCAAGGCAAAGCTTAATGTTGCTTTTAAGTTACCTTTCTGAATACATGGACATACTTTGAAAACAACTTTCCTCTTTCATATTATATTTATCATTTCAATCTTATATGAACATTTTATATTAAACAAGTAGTTAAACATATCCTACTTTTACCATCTACATACAGGTAATATGTAGTTTGTTGAGTATATATCAAATGGTATTCCCATGAATAACTTAACATAAACTAATTTTAATTAAATTAGCCTCTGATGACTTTTGCTCAGTAACCAGTTTTCCATGGTGTAATATATTTTCTTCAGCCTTGAAAAGAAAGAAATGATCTATCATAGTAGAACAGCTTTTTGGCAAGGCAAAATACATTAAAAACTTAGATAAACCGATCAAATACAAAGAGAACTTCAGATCTGCATGGATAATCATGGTTGTAGGAAAACCTCCACACATTCCTCTTATTGTCTCTTGACCTATAAAAGTTTGGGTTTGATAATTCTCTGTCAGTAATTATCTTCCCTTTTGTCAAAGTCTTATAGTGTTATAGACTATTAATCTCAGTTCAACTAAACTTATCAATACCAACAATATTTTCTTACTGGTGACCTCAGAACAGAGTTTTTCTTTGCAAAACTACAGCTTACCTAACATCTTTTCTCCCTTGTTCTCCCTTGGAAAAATGTTAGATTTTAAAAGTCATTTTCTTTCTTTTTATCTTCCTGTAAATATTTACAAATATTGACATTTTCTAGGTTTCAATTCACAGATGTCTTCCCACACCATGTCTTTCGGTAGGACCCTTGTATCCCCACAGTCCCGGGCTCCCTTCTGTTCTTCTCATAGTGCTCAGCCCAATAGACAGATGGAGTATTATCCTCCGTTGCAATGTTCCTTGCCAACTCCCTGCTAGGCATCTTTTCTACATCTCCCTGAGTTCCTTCAATCCAATATGCCAAGAACTGAACCACATAGATTCATTAACAACTTTTCCTATTCCTTTTCCAATCTTTTCACTGGCCATTCCTTTTCTCTCCATATAGTCCTACAAATTCTGATTGACAGGTGATAAAATAAGAAATGAAGCCTAGTTCATGTCTTAGGAAGATCACTTACTGCCAATTCGAGGAAAACAACAATTCTCAATAGACTATGAGAGAGATTGGGAGAGATTGGGGATATATCCCAGACCTTACACAAGCAAGGCTAGCCCTTTCCTGCTCAGCAGTCTTCCTAGCACTTACAAGCTTCTGTCACCAATTTTGATGATGCTTCTGTGAACTTGAGGCAGCTTGTGTTTACTGATGACACTGTTCAAATGCCTTTGCAATCAAATCTCCCCAGCAGAACACTGGTAGGGGCTCCCTCTCCCTACCCCATCTCCTTATCTCCAGGTGTTATACAAAGGTGTAAAAGAGTTTGAGTCAACGTTTTCCTTCCATGTTCTGCCAATTTTTCAGAGATTTACAGTTGCTTCAATAGACTCCTCAGAGTAAAATTAAAATTCAACAAAAGCACAAAGTTGGTCCAAGAGATAAATCCATCCATCTTCAAGCATTTTGCCCTCAAGCTCCATATTAGTGTTAATTAGATGAACAATCCTGGCTGTTTATGTGCCTAATTGAGAGCCGTTCTAGTTGAAGCTTTTGCAAAGCCAAGGTAGGCAGAAAAGTGAACATCCACACCAAACCCTTTCTACTTTGTTGGTAATTGGGATAAATTCTGGAACACTAAAATGCGGAAAGCATCCTGCTAATTCTACCAAACCATTAGCCTCTAGGCATTATTTAAGGATGCATTGCAAATGGCTTTATGTGTCTAAGAGTAGGTCAGCACACTTTCTTCCTCACTTGTCAAGGGATTCTTGAATCCAATAGATCCTATATGCTTGCAGAAGCTCAGAATAGTTTAACAGCAAAGAACCTTTGGGGCGATCTCCTTCTGGAAGACCTGAAGACCAAGTCCTTTGTGTTCTTCTTTTTCTCATTTGTTGCCAGGATGCTGAAGCCAAATTTTAAGTGAAAGTCCATCCACAGACCTTCAAATGTGCTTTAAATTACTTTAGATTAGACTCACAACCCATGTATTTATGAGAATTGCAATGCTAGCATGACTTCAACACAGTTTGGCAACATGAGAGAGTAGAATTTAATATAATTTCCGTGGTATTTGATGACTAGTGCTACTGTAGGGGACTTTGGAATCCACACAAAAAAAACACATCCAGACACCAACTTCTCAGAACAAATAATATTTATTACCCCAGAGAAACAACTGGGGCAGGGGGCTGCCTCTAGATCAGAAAAAGGCAACAGCAGGTGTTTCTGTAGGAATGGGATTTTAAGGAGAAAAGGGGAAGTCTGCCTTAGGATGAATTTGTAAGTCCTGTGTTAGCCATTGAAGCCAAATAATGAATTTTGACTGCTGGGCCTTGGTGTTTTGATAGCTGATCCTTGGAGTTTTAGTCAGGCATAAGTAAGTGGTGAAATTGGAGAATAGACAGTGGTTGCTAGCTTTAGGAATGCAAACTGACAGCTCAGTGAGGGAGAGGGAAGAGGGTGGGAAGACCTGCCAGCACCACGTTTCCCTTGCTTGGGCTGTGAGACAGTCCTTCAGCTACTCCATCATTGACTATTTTAGGATTAGTCACAGTAAAGAAAAGGGTTAAAAGAATCTATTTTTTAAAACTTCTGTCATTAAGTTAGGTGGGATTTTCTTAGAATTTACATGTTACCGGATCTAGACTGAACACCATTCTTTAGCTACATTTGGTATTTATGAAGAATAATACATGAGACTTTATATGTTTCCATTATAGTTTGTTATAAAAGAACATAGTTTTATTCAACATTTTAAGATTTACTTTTGTTGACAATGAGATTGCATACATTGTTTGTTTAGTGAAAATTTTAGTTTCAATTTTAAAATATTGCATCTCTTATTTAACAGTATACACAACACAAATAAACTACATATGTGTGTGTGTGTGTGTGTGTGTGTGTGTGTGTGTGTGTTCAGAAGTACAAGTACCATGTGTAACTTTCCTATTGAGATCACTACATGCAACTTCACTTAGTGTTTATTTTTTGACCATACTAAATTGTTGAAGGGCCTGCAGCTTGAAGGTTGCAGTCCACTATGGCTAGACAGTTCTCCCAAGCTCATCACAAAATGAAGGAGTCCCTTGCCCCAGCAGAGGCTTCCTGCTCTCTGCCTGACCTTATTTGGAAGCTGTCTTTGAGACCAGATGCCTGACTTATCTTAAGTGTGACCTTTGATGACATAGTTCCTGTAAATGCTCTCCCCCTGCTGCCCACAGGATAGGTAGATACTGTGTTCCAGCTGTATGGCAACAGCTACTGCCAAATGCAAATTAGGTGATTCCCCAACCGCTGTCCCCATCCTATATATTCCCCTCATTCTGGAAGAAAGCTAAGCTGTCTCACTGAAGATGTCTCCTGGAAAGCTATTCCTGTCTTGCTCACAGGCCTACAAAACCCTAATAACTGCTTCTGTCCACTTTGTCCTTGTGGCCTGGTGGTCCAATGGATGGCGGCAGGGCTGGGGGACCCCACACTAAATGTGTTTGTCCTTTGCTTGTTCCTTTGATTTTACTAAAGCTCAGTCTCATTTTCATTCCTTTTCATGTCCCATGCTTTGTTTTGTTTTCTTTGAAGGGGAGGGTAAGTAATACATCTACCTTATTTTTTCTTTCTCTGCTTTGAAAGCCAAATGCCGTGATACGTTTCTGTGGCTTCTACAACCTAGTGGAGTTTGTAAAAATTTCAAAGCCCAGATTATACACCTGTGAAGTGGTGAACTTACTTTCTATTAATTATTTTGTCGTATGTATTTACAATTAGTTCTTTACTATTTCCTACAATTTATGAATTTTTTTGATGTTTCTTGGCCTTTCCTTTCATATATCAAATTTACAGACTTCTATTTACTTTTGTTTTCTGCTTCTATTTTTAAAAGTTATATAATCCGTTTTTATCATATGGTGAATGAAGTTTTCTACCTGACGTAACTGAATCAAATCCAGAATTCACTAATATTTGTGATTTTAAGAAGAACAAGTAAACCTGAGCACATTTTTACCTGTGATTAAACCCCTCTCATCTTCTATGATATTCTTGTTTAGTGCTTTAGACACACACACACACACACACACACACACACACACACACACACACACTGCTCCCAATTACTGGGCAGTTTTATTTTCCCATAAATTTCATAATTGCAGCATCATTGCCTGTTGGTGCAACATGTCATCATTCTGACTCGGATCATACTTCAGCAGGGACTTGTGTTCAGCTGCTATTTAGGAAAATCTGTAGAAGTGTTGAAAGGGCAGGTATTTTTGCCTTCCATTTTTAAGATAATCCTCGGGGTTTTGTATTCCACACTGAAGCAGAGTGAAGACCCATTCTGCCGACCACAGTTGTCACTTTCTGGAAGAGTCTTCTCAGAGACATAGATGTGTACCTTTATTACACTGCTCTTTATGCTTTTCCAGCTGCATGTGTTTCTAGAAAATATTTGGCTCCTATTCTATATTGATTTGCGCTGTGTGAACACAAACTTTCCAGTTTTTGACTTTCAACATTTCTTGAATAGTTACAACTGTTTTCTTTGTAAGCACTTTCCCTTCCTAGTTTACTCATTCCTTCTCCGTGTATCTAAATAAGAACTTTCTGTTTAAGGTGTGCTGGACTTCACACTCTAACTCATATTGCTTAACTGCTCTTCCACGTTTTCTTCCTTGTTGTTCTGTGCTGCATTTGGGGTAAATTTTGAATTAATTTTATCCCTGGAGTATTTAATTGTAATGATATTTTTTAAAATTTCTACCAGCTCTTTGGATTCCTTACCTTGCATTTAGCAACCTTTAAATCATTCCTTTGTGGTTTCTAATTCATCATTCATCTCTCCAAGCCATCTGTGAAATATTTGATCATTATGTTTGGATTGATCTTTTATTAAATTGCCAAGAATCTAAATCTACAGCTTGTTAGACATGCTCCTTATTACTGTGATACTTTTCCTGTGTACTCTTAGATTTAAAACAAAATGAATTAATTTTCTGTTATTGGATTTTTTAAAAAAATTATAAAATGAATTTGTTTTCACTTCTTCCTAATGGATGATTCATAGCTTTTACCAGCTTGAGAGTAGTTTGAAAATAATCACTTTAGGATTTTAGTAGCCGTAGGAATCATAATCTGGTGTTAATTTGGACTCCATTCCTGTATTTGGTCTAAACACACAATTTTATTCAGTTGTTAATTTTTTTCCCATCCAAATATAAAGATGGCCCATAATTCCTGAATCTTAGCTTTAAATTCTTCTACTATGCTCTACAGAACTTTAGTTGCTTATGGCAGTCTTAATCTCAGAGTTAAGACTTACCTACTGCTCTGAAATCTTGCTCTCCATGTAGTCCTACAAATTCTAATTACCAGATGATGAAATAATAAATAAAACATAGTTCATGTCTCAACAAGATTTCTCACTGCCAATTAGCATAAAACCCCCATTCTCAATAGCGCTCCGATGATGACTGGTTAAAGAGAGCTGACATCATACGTAATCTTGTAATCGTGTTACCAAACAATTTTGAACCTCTGTTAAAACAGGTTAAAGGCGTTTCCTATTAATCCACAGATAAACTGGAGAATCTTTACCTTTGCTGTGGCTCATTCCACCTCTTTCTAGTACTCATTTCTTCTTCTTGTGAATACCCGTTTTCACTCTGACCACTGTGTTTAACTTTATGTCTTCATGGTCTTTTTTTATTTCTTTTTTGATTTATCTTTTTTCAAGTAGCTCACCTGGCTTTGGCTTCCCTATGTAGCCAAGGATGACTCTGATCTATACCTCGTTTTGTCTCACCTCCACTTACTGAAATTAGAGTCAGGAACCAACAACCACATCAGGCTGGACTTTTGGTTTTTCATTGTGAAGTTTTTAGTCTCTAGGGCTGTAAACAGCTATTTCTCATTCATTGGTGTCTATAATTAATTTCGTCTTCTCTTTCAACCTCGTTAAAATCCATAGCGTCCTATAAACTCCTCTAGCATAAAGTTTTCACAACCTCATGTAATGAATTAAAAACTTTCTATACATGACTGCAATAACCTTTCCATTGTCATCCTTACTAAACTGTAAAGTACATAAGAGCACCAGAAATGTGTCTATCCTCTCCTCTACCATATACCTAGTACTGAACTTCAGATACATGCTGTACATGCTGTTGTTATTTGTTTGATGAAACTAATGAGTATCCATATTGAATAAATTAAAAAATAATAGCTTGAATTTTTTTCATTAGTTTCTACTAGTCATCTCATAATTCTGTTGAATTTAATTACACTTGCAAGGTATTCAAACTCTGATTCAATTACATACTCAGAGATGCTTTCATTATCTTATATAAAACATGTTAAAGAAATTGGTGTGGATTTTTATTGCTTAATTTATAAGGTTTGTATTATCTGCCGCTTTCCGGCGTTAGTCTCTATCTTACCAATTTGATGGAAATGACTGGTCTGGTTGTCAGAATTTGATGTATTAGATATTTTTAAACATCTTTTAATAAACCATGCAGTCTGCCTTTTTCCTTGCATAACTCTGGTTGATCCTCTGCCCAGCTCCTGCCAGTAAAGTTTGTTTTGATCACAGCAACGGAGAAGCTGGAACTATGTTAATATTTCATTGTAGTAAGTTTACTTTTTAAGGCTAATCTGTGAATATAGTCAAAAGAAGTGGGACCCCACTGGGCAACAAACTAAGATAAATTCTTCCTGTAGAGACTGAAAATTATCACAGGGAGAAGATGTGAAGGAGGCAAATAATGTGGACATGATCCTCAGCTGGCACTGGCCTGTCACTGTGGGGAGAAATGCTGAAGTGAAAGAGCGGAAGCTGCCTTCATGCCGCCTTCCCAGTGGGGACCAGGAAGGACTGTCAAGACCTGTTGACCTGCGCTTCTAGGGGACAAGAACTAACAAGCATCAGCGTGCACCTATGTTCAGCTAAGAGTGGAGGAGGTGACTATGTGTGTTTATGTGACTATTCTACAATATATTGAGATAAAATGTATGCTATAGTTTTAACATTATATATATTTTCCTTCATGGTTCTATATATTTGATCTAGGCTTCCAATACTATGTTTGATTCTTTCATAAAGAGAGGTTCTTCTCTTTATACTTTTCATGAATATTTTATGTCAATGTCAAATGAAGTATTAACTTAATGAATTTATTTTACACACACACACACACACACACACACACACATACACTTCTTAGCTCTCCCCCCAAAAAATAAAATGAAAACCTGTGGCTGAATCTTGTCTTAAACTAATTAGAAAAAAACAAGGGATTGTTTCTTACTCTTCAAACTTGTTTAAGTACATTCTCGATCTTGATATTTTAAATTCTGCTTGTGTCTGTGTCTGTTTGCTCTCTCTCTCTCTCTCTCTCTCTCTCTCTCTCTCTCTCTCTCTCTCTCTCTCTCTCTCTCTCTGTGTGTGTGTGTGTGTGTTTTATAGTAGACTAATGTCCAATGCTTGAATTTCTATGGATTTTGGAGCAGATATTCTAAGCAAAGAGCCTGATCTCTGAATAGAGTGGCATACATTTAGGAGACTGTTTCGTGGTTGTTCTAATACCCCTAATATTCTTGTCAAGATTGCAAAGATGTTTCTGTCTGTGGAAATTCTCTGATGCCAAAGCTGGTGTAAATCCTGCAGAGGAAGTGTGATTTGTTTAGACGTTGTATATAAATTTTATGCCCATTAATTCATTCATTCTGTGAAGAATACTACAGAAATTTTATATGATTTGAGGCCCTCTGTTTTGTAACCACTGTGAAAACTGGTTTTGATTTAGTAGCAAGTTAAATTACTACATAATCTTCAAAGCAATAATAATCAATCAATACTAGATTAATTTGAGCAATGGTGTGCAACATTGCCAAACCAGTTCTCTAGGATTTTAGATTTAGTGTGTGCATATGTGATTCTCAAGCTTGTTAAAAATAAAGCAAACTGGCATTTTCTGTATTTTAGCTAATTTCCACTAAGATTCCTTTTAGGAATATAGCATACAAAGACTAGGTTAAGGATTAGTTGAAAGATATCTGGAATTAGCTAAATTAAATATAACACATGTCCTAGATACAAATATTTCACTTTTGCAAAGACCTTGTTCATTTTATTACTATTTGCACAATTTTAAGGAAACCACAAAACTAACATATAGTATGACTGAGACCATAGCAGCACTTAAGAAGTGATTTCAGATGTTATTGGAAGAATAACTGAGCGTTTTATAGGCAATGTCACCAAATGCATGAGCTCAGAACACTGAAGTCTTATATCTGACTGTGGAAGAGAAATAGCTTCTCTCCAAGCACTGTGAGGTTTCTATGGTGTTTATCAACATATAGAACCGTGGGCCTCTGCTTTAGCTTAGGTGTGAAAAGAGGGCAATAAAAGTTTCACCTGGTTGCTTATTTTAAAAATTAATCTATAGCTGAATACAAAAATCCTACAGCAGTGTTCAGTTAAATAAATCTTAGCTTTTGTTAGCTTTACTTATTGTTGAACAAAATTAATAATGGTGGGATTCTATCAGAAATTCAATACATCCCTTAATACAAGTTTGGTTGGTTTTATTTTCTATCTATCATTTCATAAATTTTTGTGTTTAAGACAACAATAAATTTTTATTTTATTATGCAAATATTGCTTTGCAGAACTTTTCTGTTTTGAAACAGTATGTTTTAAAGGTATTGAGTTGTTTTCTTTATCATAGAAATGTTTATTTTTCTATCAAAGCTTATATTCTATATATATTGTGCTCTGGAGCACTGGAAATACCATAAATTACTTTAAAATATTATTTTGGCATGGTTTCTGCAGTACAACTTTATAGAATGTTGTAGAATATACCTATTTCTCATTGGACTTTAAGATGTTTGTAAAGTTAGAGTAAATAAAATTCCTTCTGATACCTTATCATTTTTTCTGATGCCTGAAATTCTCTATTGATTTTGCCACAAGTGAGTTTCATACCTTGTGATAATAAATTGACTCATGGGCCATCCATGTTGCCTGTGTTTGCACATATCCAGGTTAACTGTCAACAATGTCACTCTTGAGACACTGAGGACTACAGTGTCTGACTTGTGGATTTCATCCCCTGTCATCTCAAATGTCACTACAGACACATTCATCACCACTCTGTGTCACTGGACAAATAATGGGTCTGTGTGATAGGTTCTCAAATACGCACCATTTTCCAGCTTCAGTGACAGCTACCACTGTTGGCTCCTTGTGACTATGAGGAAGTTCAGATCTGTAAGCTGCTGAAGGAGGAAGACATGCTGGCAGCTGAAATGGTACTGTGCACGCCCACTGAGGCTGCCCATCAAGTGAATGATGACATGAACTCAAGAGCTCCCAGGACAGTGATAGTGCTTTAGAAAAGATGAAACAACCTGGATCTCTCTCCTCAAGCTTCAGAGGGCAGGAGTTATGAACTAAGTTCATCAGAATGTCATGTCCACTGGGACAGTCACTCTTTGAAACAATAGAGAGTCTTCTCTTTTATACCTCCAGTCTTGAATGGAAGGGAGACATGTAGGGTGCCATGTAATTGTCTTCTTTTGGGCCAGATTGCTGTTTCTTTTTATTGTTTAATGTTTAAGATGTGTAGTCTGAGATGATAGTATCAGGACACTGTTAACTTGGGGTTATAAATACTCTGGGTAGTCAATAATACATTATAAGACTTATTAGCATGATGCATTAATATGTCTGTTGGCAAGATTAGAAAACATGGAATGTCATAGAGGCTCACTAAGTCATATCCTTCAGAATCCCATATATCCTATTAACACTTTTCCCTTTGGTGCAACAGCCATTTCCATCATTGTATCATGGCTCCTCTGAGTCAGATTTATATTTACATAATATGAATCGCCTAATTAATATTTGGGGCAAATGTAATGCCAAACAGTATAATGTTATGAGAATAGAACTTTATGTGTATTGCTTTGAGTTGTTTATAAAGTTAATGTGGGGCAGTAAGGTACCATTACCGTGGCTTTTTCCTTATCCTTCTTACCTTCAAATAAGATGACTTTTACTCTATACTATTCTGGCGATCAGTATTAGTCACATTCCAATCCTTATCCTGTTCCCATCTCAATATTTCTTACTATAATGTAATTATTTGAAGATTCAGTGTTGATTCCTCCAATAAGAGAGAATGTGTGGTATTTGTCTTTCCAATTTGGGTTACCTCACTCATTATGATCTTTTCTAGTTCCATCAATTTACCTGTAAAGTTCATGATTTCACTCTTCTTTACAGGTGAATAGTGTTCCATAGTGAATACGTACCACATTTTCATTACCCATTCATCAAATGGAGGGCATATAGGCTGTTTCCATTTCCTAGCTATTGTGAACAGAGCAGCAACGAACATGACTAAGCAAGTCTCTGAGTCCTGTGTGCATCTGCCAAGGAGTGCCACATCCAGGTCATGTGGTAGATTTATTTTTAGCTTTTTGAGAATTCTCCATACTGATTTGCATAAGGACTGTGGCAGTTTGCAAGAAGGAATAGCAGTTCCCTTCCCCCAACACTCTCTCTAGCATTTTGTTGTTGTTGGGTGTTTTGTTAATTTTTCCCATTATGACAGGAATGGGATGAACTCTACCAAGTTGTTTTGATTGACACTGGGGATTGTGAATATATTTTTTTCAGGTATTCCTTATATTATTTAAACTGCTTGGCCATTAGCTCAGGCCTATCATTGTCTAGCTCTTACTCTTATATTCAGCCCATTTCTATTAATCTATACTTTGCCATGTGGCTCGTGGCTTACTGGTACCTTACATCTTCCTTGTCCTGGCAGCGGCTGCAGGCAATCTCCCCTTTCCCTTCCTGTTCCTTCAATTCTCCTCTCTGTTAGTCCCGCCTATACTTCCTGTCTGGCTATTGGCCAATCAGTGTTTTATTTATTAACACATTTGCCATACAGAACATCCCACAGCAATCTTCCCCAGGGATAAATAAGCACACCGATGGGTTAAGTGATGAATAATCCTGAAAACATACCTATAAGTAACATTATTCATATCAAAAAGGTTATATTTAGGAATACATATGTATACACATACATACCTATATGTATATGTATATATGCATATAATAACAATTAGTGAAAAGAGGTCATGAATTTAAAAGAGAAAGGGGAGGGATATATGGAAGGGTTTAAAGTGGGGGAAAGAAAGTGAAAATTTAATGATTATAACTTTTAAAAAAACAGAAAAGAAAAAAAAAAGAATTTACTTTTACAGCCAGAATACTTATTATAAATGTGACCACTTTACTTGACTTTTTTCTTTTAATTAATATGTTCTTAGCAAAAATAATTTTTTTTTTCAAGACAGGGTTTCTCTGTGTAGCTTTGCACCTTTCCTGGAACTCACTTGGTAGCCCAGGTTGGCCTGGAACTCACAGAGATCCACCTGGCTCTGCCTCCTGAGTGCTGGGATTAAAGGCATGCACCACCACCACCCGGCGCAAAAATAATTTAAAGTACATTTTTGGACAAATGAATTAATGCAAGTTAACTAAATTCATACCTTAAAATAATGTTATAGTTCTGTTTCTACAGATTAATCATGCCTCTACTACTACTAGGGAGTGTTTGACATTCCCCTCCTCTCAGATTACTGAAAAGTTAGGGTTTTCCATGCCTATTGAGTTGTCTAGAAACTAAAGTACTTTGTTCATTTAGTGCCCCCATCTCAGATGAAATGCCTATTAATTCACCAGGATGGCAGACAGTGTTTGGCCTTAGGTCACTCTGCAATAAGGAAGACAGACATATTTTACTTTGGTGAGAAATTAATAATTGATGGGCTTGCAGACAGAGCCAGGGCTTCTGAAATCCTATTCTTTAGATAGTCCGCAACTTAAGTGCTGGAGCATATTCAGTTTTTATGAGAAGAGCTTTCTGTATTCATGGATAATAAGAAGTCTGGGGCTACTGAAAAATACATCTACCTGGAATGCATGCCATCAGTATTCCTTTGAGAACTCAGGAGTTTAGCCTAGGCATGATGTTTAAACCCATTGATCCTTTAGGCAGTTCATTTAGTAGAGCTTGTCTTTAAATTTTATTGCTTTTCTACTCTCTTCAAATTCCAATAGCACCAAGAAGTACAATTATTTGTGCATTACTGTACTTAGAACTCCTCGATAGCAATACTTTGAGCATCATCTTTCCTACTTAGCTTCTAGCATGCCAGATTTTTAACATATTTGTTGAGTTGGAATGTATGGAGGCTAGAATACATATTAAAAAGAAATACTTCATAATGAATTGCTCAAGTAGAAAAGACAGAAAATACCCTTCACAATGCTTTTCTGCTGTTCTGCTTTTCTGTATGCATAAAATGAAGGCTCATTTTACTAGTTAGTGCTGTGTTCCTGTCCTCTTTCCCCTAGATGTCCATATGCGTTTCTAAAGTAACTCAACTTATGGCTAAGGTAGATAATATTAGCATGCTCAATCCAGAGAAATACAAGCTTATTCTGTCCCCAGGGAAAAAGAAACTTGATTATATTCCATTGCATGGTTTCTATTTAGGCTTACCATCCAGTAGGAAAACTGTTAAAAGAAGAGTAACATAATGGAGCTGGTCTGTAAAGAATGTTTCTTGGGTTACTTCTCCGTGATCTTTGATGAATCTATATAGAGTAGATTACATTCAGCTGTGGAAACCTCACACAAGCAAGAACTAGCCACTGCACATTAAATGAAAGGAACAAGCCAGGCTCAATTACAGAATTTTGCAAAGTTCTATACCTGAATCTAGACAAGGTAGGAGGAATACAAACGCCTCACCTGCGATCCAACGTCTTCACAATAACAGGAAGCTCCCACTTCCTTGTAGATCCTAGTCTTGATAACAACCCGAGTCTCAAAAAACGCATTCCTGGATATTTAGCCTTCACTCCAACTCATAGTTCTAACACATGTATTTCCACTAAGCTGACCCATCTCAGAAACTGAGCAATAGCTTGGCAGTCAGGGTGACCAATAATCAGTGCATGATGGTAAAGTCCATGAGGAAGATTTCGTCTAGCTTTTTGTCTTTGGAAGGCAAGACAGTTAAGTTATAGATGAACTAATTTTTATTAGAACCTGTTAATTATACAAAATGGTGTGCTTCATTACTGTGGTGGCTAGTTTTATAACAACTTAACACAAGCAAAAGTTATTTGGGAAGCATGAACATCAACTAAGAAAAACACCCTTACCAGATTGGCCTGAAGGCAAGCCTGTGAGGCATTGTTCTGATTTATGGTTGATCTAGGAGGGCGCAGCTCAATGTGGGCAGTGCCATCCCTGGGCAGGTGATCCTGAGTGCTATAAGAAAATAGTCTGAAAAAGTCATGGAGAGCAAGCTACACAGCGCTTTACCATGGCTTCTGTTTCAATTCCTGCCTCCAGACTCCTTGCCTGCCAGAGTTCCTGTCTGGACCTCTGTCAGTGATGGAGTGTGTGACCTGAAAGTTTTAAGCAACAATCAATTTTTTCCTACCCAAGTTGTTTTTGGTAATTGTGTTTTATCACAGCAATAGAAACTTAATTAAGATAATTACTCTGTCTTAGACTTTCTTATTTTGTTACATAGGCATACATAAACCATTTTCTCACTATTATATAATGTTCTCGAGCATATTCTACCCATTTCGCTTTCTTTGGATTTTCTTTACATGGCTCAAATTCTTTCCTCTCTTTTCTTTCCTTGTTAGCATTCTCTTATTAATTTTTGCTTTAAAAATTATTCTGTAGCAAGTTAACTTGAGAGAGAGAAGCTATACTTCAAAGAGACTATCAGCCATTTATATACAGTTCAAAGTTGTCTTACAGATATTCTAGTGCTTTAGAGATTGAAAACATCAATTATGCTTGTTGACTTGATTATGAAAAGCTCGTGTTAGGAATATGTTGGACAAGGATAACAACAATAGACATACCAAAGTGGACAGGAGAAAGACCACAGTACCTCAACACTACCAAAGAAACTACAGACAAACAAGGAATGCTGAGAGTAGGAGAAATAGTCTTCTCCAGAAGAGAGCATACCAACTGGTGATAATAGCCCTGAAAATGTATATATGAATAACATTATATAGACCAAGCAAGCTCTATTTTGGAATATATGTATATACATATAGATTCAGGCATGTAACAACAAAGAGGCCATGAATTTGAAAGAGAAGAAGAAGGGGTATATCAGAGTGTTTAGTGGGATCATAGGGAAAACAAAACTGATGCAATTATAATTTCAAAAATAAAAGATTTTTAAAAATCACTAAGAAATGTTGGGTTTATTGAGTATCCTTATATTTAACCATATAAAAAAAAGTCAAGGCAAAAGTAATAACTGATTTTTGCAAATATCTTTCTAAGACCGAATACTGCTACCCATCAAGTGCTTGATTACTTCTTTGCTTCTTTCTTCACTAGAGCAGAAACCTGGAATTCGGTGGCCTAATTAAGACAGTTTGGGGAATAGAAAGTAAGCACAGTGAAGTTTCAAAATAAGACTCACTCAGAATCAGCAGCCCAGGAATAACCCTGCCCACACTGAGCTGGGCCCTCCTAGAGTCTCAATTTTGGCTATATGTAACCACTCTCTGAAAGGAAGAGAATATTGTTTTTCTATGTATTCATCATTTATGTTAAGGTTATATATAAAGTGTGTTAGGTGATTTGAAACAATGATGCTCACTGCTTGCTACATCTTGTCAGTTACTGAAAGTTACTTTGTCGGTGATCAGAAAGATGTACTTGGAAAATTAACATGACTAACGGGAAATTCCAAAGTTCACCTGCAGGGATTACACAGTCTGCTATGAGGATTCAGTCTTGTTTGATGCTTGATCCCACAGGAATTTAAAGAGTGATTCCAGCTTAGAAAATTATTTAGATTTTGTGTATAAAACATCATTTTGGAACATGCTATTTCCTGGAGTCTGAGGAATTTTGGATAAGTATTCCTGTTAGTGTTTTTTTTTTAATTTTTTATTCATAAAAGTAATAATCAAGAAATAGAAGCAAAAAGAGTACTTGTCAGACATTTAATTAATTTTATATAGATGTTATAATACATGTTTATATTAACATTAAGATCTGTCAAAACTCAAGACAGTGAGTAGTTTTTTGAAAATGTTTTTTAACGTAAGTGAGAAAATTCTTCACATTTATTTTTATCTAGTTTAAAACCTAAGGTCTATATGGGAGAACTATTTATCCTTTCTTCATATTTTTTCTGAAATTTTATACCATTAGTAACTATTTATATAGAAAATACATTACTTGGGTGTTAAGAGTCTGATTTTTGGTGACTACCTACTTAAATATCTATACATTTAAAAGTAGAATTAGATTTTTTTATGTATTATTTTTGATAGTCTTCCTTTGTATTCCAGCTTCTCCTGTATTCACTCCATAGCTTAGCTGGTCTCAAACCCCTTGCCTTCTTCCTTCCATAGTTTCCTGACTTTGGGAATTATAGACATGCATCACCTAGATGCGTTTTAAACAATATTATTTTAGCCTAAACTACTTACTTTGAAATGAATCCACCCATGTCAGTTAAAAAAAATATTGTGTTTGCCAGTGGAAAAGAAAATGCTCACCTGATTTTGCAAAAAGAGGTCTTGTAGGGTAAGGTGAGATGGACCAGTGGATAAAGGCACTTGCCCCCAACACGGAGGATCTGAGTTTCATTTCTGGGACCCATAAGAAGGGAACTAATTGCCTCAAGCTGTTGATTGACTTCCACATATGTACAGTGATATGTATGACAACACACACATGAAATAAAGATTTTTTTCCATTTGATTTTTTTTATTGATCCTTTTGTTACTAATGAGTAGTGTGCTTTGGGGACAAATAAAGGCTTTGTCATCACGAAGTGTGCTTATGACAAAGCCTTACCAAGGAAGACAGAAATGTGTGTGGAGTGCACGATTTATATCAAGACCATAACTAGTAAATTAAGAGAGTAGAAAGTCTTTTCCACTGGCAAACACAATATTTTTTTTAACTGATATGGGTGGATTCATTTTTAAGATTTGTAGTATTTTCTGTTTCCTCAGCTTATTCTTCACTAGGACTTAAGGGCAAAAACCATGACCACTTCACATTTCCTTGCCTGCAGAATAATTAATTGCTAAATTCATGAAGTACAGTGCGTGTGCTTTTCATTCTCCATACTACATCCCCATGAGAAATAACTGAGAAGCTTAGAAATATTCAGTTTTAAACATTTAAAAATATGCAGTGGTTTTCATTCCTGCCTGATATTTATAGGAAACAAGGAGATTAAAAAAAAAACAACGGCATGAAGTTTAAGTATTGCAATAAACCCAGAATGAATTCCTTGTCTGTCATAGTACTTGGGGCTATATCTTTTAGGCTTCCTATTGCTGTAATAAAACATCATGACCAAAGCTCATTGCTGGAGGAAAGGGTTTATTTTAGCTTACAGTTCTATAGTACAGTCTGGCACTGAAGGAAGTCAGGACAGGAACTCAAGCAGGGCAGGAATCTGGAGGCAGGAACTGATGTAGGGGTCATGGAGGAATGTGCTTACTGGCAACTCCCATAGCCTACTCAGCTTGTTTCATTATAACACCCAGGACTGGCATTGAAGTAGGCCTTCCCCCGAATTCACTGATTAGAATGCACTCAGACTTGCCTCCAGGCAATCTTATGGAGGCATTTTCTTGATTTAGATTCCCTCTTCCCAAATATCTCGGACTTGTGTTAACTTGGCAATAAACTAGACAGACAGACTGCTTTACCAAAATACCAAGAATGCTGATTTTCTTGTTAATGTCTTTGCAATACTAGAACTAGCTCCCTAGAATGTAACAGGCCAAGTACATCAGCACTGGACATGTCAACAGCATTTTTTGATGGTAAATAATAATTCCTTTCCATTTCACCATTGATATACACCTTCTGGGTCATCACAGGTAGTCATTCAAATAATTTCAAATTTCAACTATTTACATTTCAAGACTTTGTAGACACAGTGAATAATCTTGACATTATTCCCTAATGAAATACATGCAGTCTATTCCTTTACATGATTGGTCCCACATACTCAATGAACCTTTGTCTCAACTTTTTCTTCACTGAGCTTGCTACACGGATTTTCTTTTTTTGGTTTTTTTGAGACAGGGTTTCTCTGTGTAGCTTTGGAGCCTGTCCTGGAACTCACTCTGTAGTCCAGGCTGGCCTCGAACTCACAGAGATCCACTTGCCCCTGCCTCCCGAGTGCTGGGATTAAAGGCGTGTGCCACCACCGCCAGGCTTTTTTTTTTTTTAATTTTCTAAAGCATGATTCCAGTATCTTTTGTTTCACTCCCAGGAAAATGGACACCTGGAGAATCTAGCATCTGAAGGTCATATTGGACTCTCAACTTTTTCCTATCTCAATATTATTTCTAGTTGATGGAGATGATTTTCCATCTGTCTTTGTGTTCTCATCTGAAAAATGTGAATGATAGATCAATAGTATTGTTAGCTCCAAGTAAAATACTCTATATAAAATAAGTGCATCACAACAAACTGAGCTCTTAGGAAAATTAAGATTGGAATGTCAGAGTACTTGGTTTGAACTCCTACTTCTGTCTATCCTTAAAGTAATGCAGGAGAGTTACTTTAACCATCCTTTACAATATTAAATTATGTAAATTAAGAATGATATACCCAGCTCATAAAATTATATAATAAATCAACAGAATTAATTTTAATCATTTAAAGTACCAAAAGTACTCAGTAAGATCAAGATATTATTAATTAGCTTTAATTTTTATGATTTTAGTGTACTTTAAAGTCAGAATACAGATATAAAGTGAAGACTTTACATTTTACCACCACATAGTATTTTATTTATCAAATTACTTTTACATAATTTGAGGTCAACATTTAATTTAGTCAAAAGAGAACAGATAACTTAATTTCTTAGATTCTAAGAATAGTAATGTGCATTTCATAGAAATAAAAAATGAACTTCCCACAATTCTTGATATCACATGAAACCCCAGTTCACCACACAAACACTAATCAATTTAGATTACTAATCATTGATACACTGCCCAGTCCATTCCTTTAAGCAGTTCAATAAAATATAAATAGTTTCCCAATCTTGATTCTTAAGTGTCCTCTGAGAAAAGACTTTGAATAAAATGAGTTTGAACGGCCAGTTCCTGGCTTTGCGCCTCTGCCTTAAAAGCAAACCAGTGGTACTATTTTATTCAGTCAAGTGCCGACTTCTTCCCATTTCCATTTTCATCAGCTGCTAAAGCAACCTCTCAGCGGTGCTGTTCAATGGGCCCAGGGGAGCTGATTGTCAGTGTTCCCAGGTGGCACACTGCTAGTCCGCAGCATGCAGCCTGGAGTCACTGAAGGGCTTCACTCAGTGCCCTATCACAGAGGTTCATCTCTTGCATACCTTGTGTACCTGACCAGCTTCCAAGAAAAGGCAGAGTAGTCCTGAAAAAAAAGTCAGACTGGAGAGGGAGGGAGGAAGGGAATGAGTGGAGGAGAGAGAGAGAAAGAGAGAGAGAGAGAGAGAGAGAGAGAGAGAGAGAGAGAGAGAGAGAGAGAGAACTAAATTTAGGTTATTTTCTAGGTTACTATGCAATAGCATTATTCATTTTGAGAAAAGAAAGTTTTTTTAAACATTATTACCGATTTACAGAAACTTCTCTCCTAATAGCTGGACCAAAAATCTCAATTTATGCTAATTTAACTACTGGTTTAGGAGAATGAGTTTTTCCTGTGTTCATATTTAAACTGAACATTAAGAAGAGTTAAATCACTTTAAATGGTCTTTCAATTGATTCTCTTTGTCAAGGTTTTTAGTTTCTCCCTTGCCTGAGGAGAAAAACTCAATGTATGAATATTATAACAAGGAATTAGAAAATGACTTTTCTCCAACTAGTATTTTGGTTATTTGGAGTTCATATTTAGATGAGAAGTCTTGTAAATTATATTAGTTGTAAAATGCTAAGTGAGAACTATAGCCTACAAATTGCGATCTGAATGAACACCTGAAAAATAAATACTGGAGATTGAAATTTTCCAAGGACAAGCTGTTAGTTCAATGATAAGCCTGGCATTGGGACTTTCTTCTGATTGGATAAAGCCTTCACTCCTGAAAACGGCAGGGATAATCTGCATAAAAATGTATGTTCTTCAGTTCTGTTGGTTGTAAATAGACAAAGAAAGGAGAAAAGAATTGTAAGTTTGAAAAATACACTGACTCTGTCAACCTATGTTTAGTTTCTTCAAGATTTCTTAGAAATTTTGATTAGCAACATTAAGCTCATGCACTTTCCCAAGAATAGTGGGGTGGTGCATGTTTCATTGCTTAAAATTATGTGAATGCACAATGCCCAATTAAAAGGTAAGCAATGAGATTGAAATTCATTTATCTTACTGTTGCTATTAATTTTCTTGTCTCAATGTTCCTGAACCTGACATCAATGATTGCCCCCAGATCTGTTCCTGTAAAACATATGAAAAGTAAAAGAAATATTCTTTTCTTGAGAAAATTTAAATAGTGCTCTGGGATTTCTATTTTATTATCTTATTTTGAAATATTTTCTGAGATTCAACATTGTGTGAATCCAGTACATTTTTTCTTCATAATTTATCCTCTATAATTTGCTCTTCTATTAGTTAGAGCCTTATGTCATTTTGAATTTTTAAAAATATACAAATAGTTTTCAATTATTGTGAATTTTTTAAATTTCACTGTACTTATTTATTTGGTTAAGTGTGTGTGTGTGTGTGTGTGTGTGTATGCACCATGGCCGAGTGTGGAAGCCAGAAGACAACTTGGTGCAGCATACTCCTTCTATCAATGAATTCCTTAAGATCTGTCTCAAGTCTTTAGAGACTTGTGGTGGTTTGAAGGACAATGAATCCTTCAGTCCCAGATGGAACTATATGAGAAGGATTAGGAGGTATGCCCTTTCAGTGAAGGTATGTCACTGGGGACAGTCTGTGAGGCTTCAAAAGACATTCCCAGTGTGCTCTTCCCTCCTCTGCCTCATGGTTGTGTATCATGATGTAAGCGCTCAGCTGTTTTTTAATCTCTGCTATCATGGACTCTATTCCTCATAAGCAGTTCTCTCTGTAGCCAAATTAAATGCTTTCTTTAAGAAGTAACCTTGATCATGGCATGTGATCATCTCAATAGAAAAATAACTAAGGCCATTAACCTCTAAGCCATCCTAGTGGCCTTAATATGACCTTCTTCATGGAAAGAATTTCATTTGTCTTGATATTTCTGTATGAAAAGGAAAACATATCATAAAAGTTTGCTGAACAGTATTTCCTTTTTGACTCACTACAAACAGTATGCAGACTGTGCTTCCGTTATCTGTTCCATAATCAATCTAGCAAGTATTTACATAGGAGATTTGGTTACTAGAACTCTTCTCTAGTTAGGCTTATAGTTTCGACTTCTGTCTGGTGTGTCTTTCACAAACCCACTTGAGCACTTGCTCTTCAGCTGGTGGTACAATTTTGAGACCATGGAACCTTCAGAAAGAGGGAATTGCTTGGTAGAAGTATGTCACCACGGCTGGAATCT
This sequence comes from Peromyscus melanophrys, assembly GCA_902168415.1. Lineage (NCBI taxonomy): Eukaryota > Metazoa > Chordata > Mammalia > Rodentia > Cricetidae > Peromyscus > Peromyscus melanophrys. The sequence goes on along the minus strand of CABHPR010150493.1, from coordinate 4,019 downwards.
CTCAGTGTCTGGATCCAGCCTTGTCTCTGCATCATGGACCATAATGTGATCTGCTTTGAAACCATATTTTCACAGCCATGAATAGTGATAATCATCACACCATGTCTTCTCTGCCATGACTAATAGAAATCCTCTAAAACTATGAGCTAAAATAAATCTTATCTCCCTTAAAATGTTTCTGTCGTCGGCCAATGTGGCCATAGCCATACAAAGGTAACTAATAATTGCAGATACTTCATGCAGCTGTTACTTAAGAAAATAACCTGGATTTTGTTTTCCCTTACTAGGGCACACATTTCATAAGCTATATGCTTCTTACTGTAACAAATAACAATTTGAGATATCACAGCATCTGCTCACACTAGGAAGTCCAGGAGAGAGGAGATTATAGTTATCCAGTGTGAGTATGACAGGTGTTGATGCTGAGAGTGGAAAGGAAATATCAGCTTCAAGCAGTGGTGTAAATAGAGTAGTGCAGTCATGCTGGTTACAAACACAGAGAGAAAGAACTGGGCGAAAGCATTTGCTCCAACATTTTCGGATAATTCTTCTCGTCCTTTCCTATTAGCCTCCATCACAGTGGCCCCATAGCATTTTGACCTGTCTGTCATCTGTATCCTTATCACCACTTTCACATATTTGTACTGACTGGCTCTGCATTGCCATAAGTTTAACCTGTTGTCTACCCAGTATCACTTTGCCTTTAAAAAATTTACCTGGATTTCCTGCCTCTCATCTCAGTTCAGAGTCAACATTTTCTTGAAACTTTCACAAGATACAGATTTACTCATGTACATTCTGAGGATCTTTGGTCGATGGTTTTCTAATGTGTACTGGCTAATGAAAGCTGACTACATTTAATTATCTCTACGTTTTTCTCTCAATTCTAATTTTGCTATTCTTAATTGTATAGTACCTGTGTAAACTCTAAACACTCACTAAAAAACAAAAACAGTTTGTATATTTTCAGAACAGTTTTGTTGTGTTCATTATTGATTTTTTAATAGCCAAATATTATTTGTCAGCCAAAGTGTCTGCATAAGTTTAAGGATTAGTTATTGAATATTTACTAAGGAAAGTCAGTTAAAGTGATGGTGGAGCCCAGACACGTACTGTCATATATAGTTGATAGCAACCGATTTCAGTTTTACTTACTTGTGTAGATCACAAATTCATTCTGAAGGAAATTTTAGAGTTTTCAAAGGTAGCATTGTCAGAATAATTAGCAATGTCAGAATAATCGATGACCAGATTTCACAGGCATTATTTATGTGTCATCTGCAGGCATTTGCACATTAGACTCCCTATGCAATGTGTATGTTACTTACAGAGAAAGCCAAGTGAGAATAGCAAACTTTCAGAGATCTTATTGCAGAGGTAGCATCTATTGATGTGTGATAGGGCATTTTGTTTGACTTGATCAGAAACTGTAGTTTGTGGTAAAGGTAAGTTTGTAGTAAAGGTATCCTCAATGATGAACAGTCTTGCAGAATCAAGGTGGAGCTTCCTGGCCATTTGTAAGTCATAATACTTTCTTCAGAACATGAGCTTGGAAAACAATGTAGGAAACCGTGGTAAAACAATGTGATTCCCTCAGGAAAATGGTGCAAAAAAATATCTTAACTGCCAATAGCTGTAAGTACTGGGCCTTTACTTGGTGCTTCTTCCTTTCCTTCCTCTTTTGTTTTGTTTGATTTTATGGTGCTGGGGATCAGCTCCAGTGCCTCCCAGGTTGCAGGCAAGCACTCTAGCATCCAGCGGTGTTCTCAGCATCTGAGCTAAGACTTACACTTGAATCCATTCTAATTGTTTCCTCTCATGCTTGTTACTTTTGAGCAGTTCAGCAAAGACATTCAAGGAAATGCCTTACAAATTCTCAAGGGAGGTAGAAAAGAACACCTTTCTTTTTCAGTTAGGACATTTCAGGGGACTCAAGCCAATCATTAATGCCCCAAATGTCTTTCTGACCAATAGGAACAATTTCCAGATCTTTGATAAGCCTTTTCAGACATTGGAAGGATCCAGAAATTAGATGAGAAACCCCTTGATATAAATGCTGAGTAAGTGTGATGGTTATGTAACATTTTATTTATGTAAAAATAGAAATAATTGACTAAAGAATAATTGTTTCTGCTTTCATACCATGTATTAACTAACATTAAATTTATAAACTTTCCTTTATAAATTTTGTAAGAGAATACTCTACTGGTCACATTTTCTTGAAAGTAAATGCCAACCTCAGCTCTCTCTCCACCTTTTACCTTTTCCTCCTCCCATTTTTACCATAACCCTTGCACATGACTCTTCGTCAGCTTCACCAAGACATTTGTCTAAACTTTGTCAATTGAGGTTCTCTCTGTCATATTTCTAGGCTAGACACTGAATTCTTGTCTCTCTCTTTACTTCTTTGACATTTTCCTCCTCTAAATTTTTTCACTGAATTTGTTTTTGGCTTTTTTGTTTTGTTTTGTTTTTGTTTGTTTGTTTGGTTGGTTGGTTTGGTTTTTCGAGAGAGGGTTTCTCTGTGTAGCTTTGTGCCTTTCTTGGAACTCACTCTGTAGCCCAGGCTGGCCTTGAACTCACAGAGATCCGCCTGCCTCTGCCTCCCGAGTGCTGGGATTAAAGGTGTGTGCCACCACTGCTTGGCTTCACTGAATTTTTTATCCTTACCCACAGGGTTTGGTCTAGACTGATGAAAATATTCAAACATTACCATTATAGTAGCTAGTCTTATGAATGTTACCACTGGGTACCTCGTGGTATTTTTTGTTTTGTGTAGTTTTGTTTTGTTTTTCCTACTTTTTTCCAGACTTCGTCTGTGTGAGCTGCAGAGTTTGGCATAAGTAATGCTTAATCACTTCCAAGTGTCCTTGGTTCTAACGGGCTAACACTTCTGTTACACTACCATGCCCTGTCTATTTCTGGTGGCTACAAATTCTAAGGAAGGTCAGGTACCAAGAACACTCGGTCAAGCCATGGAGAGATCTATGTGATGAAGAATGATAGCCTTCTGCTACCTTTCTTTTGTCAGGAATCAGAATCTTATTATCAAAAATTTCAGTGAATTTGGAAGTCAATTCTTTGGCTTCAAGTGCCTGTAGAAATCTACAATAAAAATAATGTGGCCTTGGTTATTACTTGATTGCTAGTAAGTGGACCTGAGCCAGATTCACCCTACTATACTCTCCCTGAGCCCCTTACAATTAGACACTAGTATAAGAAATAAATGTTGGTATAAATGCTGTGTCCCGGAATATTTAATTATTTGGCAATAGATTAGTAATACAGCATGACATAGTTCACATAGTTCATTATCATTGTGTCTTCCTCTCTTTGTATTGCTAACTGGGCAGGGTTGGGGGGCAGCCTCCAGTCAGCACCAGGGTATGCAAAAAAAAAAAAAATTCCACGAATTCGGCAAGGACTTAGGAAAAGTTCTTATCTATATGAGGGCTAGATTTTTTTCTATCTGAGGGGAAAAAAATAAGAAAACACACACTTTCTGAAGGTAACTTTCTCTTTTACTTCATCTTAAAAAAATCTCTTTCTCTGAAAATCTTTCTGTATCCACACAGTTACATCTCTTTACATATAGCTATATATCTCTCTTTACAGACATACATCTCAGAATCTTATTCTGAAAATCTCATTTGCTCTCTCTCCTGACTAATTACTCATTCTCTCTCTTCAGCTCCTTCCGCATGCACGCG